>JAQGAV010000229.1:0-40025 GCA_034691345.1 Phasmarhabditis papillosa
GTGGGTGCCCGGGCAGGCTAAAAATTGCCCGGGCACCCACCCCGGCGTTTCTATACTTCGTCCACTGGAGAAAGGCTGTGTAGATTAAAATAAATATACATTTTAATGAAATGCTTCTAATTCACTAATTCTCCACTTATCTCTATAAAACACAAATGTATCACAGATACATACTACAGTCTTATTTAATTAACATTCCGTAAAAGTGAGGCCCCTACAAATCGGAATAAACAAAATGCAAATACCTTCATGTACATGTTATAAACATTGTTTTTTTGGCGGTAATCGCCTATGATACTGCCTTTTTTCTACAGTAAACAACGTTATCAGACGAATACTTTAGTGTTTTCAATTTGAAATTCAACAGAATACTTTTAATTTTGTAAAGCAATTCAGAATAACTATTAAAAAGAGAATTCATCTTCTATTCTAGCAGTTATTTTTATTATTATTTATTTTACAACATAAATATAATGGGCTAGGCCCTCGTACGTATTTCCATGGTAACAACGTTAGCGTAGTGAGGGCAACCAGTAAGCTAATAATGCGTATTTGTTATTCAATATTAATAGTATTGTTGTTATTAATATTATTATCTTAATAAGTGTAAAATAAAACATAGTATGAGTTTACTGTTTATTTACTTTTACTTTATATCACAGTTGTTTTAAACTTTAGAACCTTCTATTATATGTTTTGGGTCATATTAACATATATATAGCTAACTAGAACCTCTTACCTTACAGTTTTATCAATATTATCCATACAATTGTGGTATAGTCAGATTCAAAAGGACGTGTAGGATGCGTATTTCTTCATTTTTAACACTGCGCCTGCTGACACGCGCGATATCAGCAGATTGCAAACTTATAGCGAAATCTAAAGAAAATTTAGGAAAAAGTAAGAAAAGAGAACAACTTAAAACTGCAAAAAATCAGCGTACTACCTTACTCAGACAAAATATTGCAAAACTCCTGCAACACAATTGTTATTAACACGGTCTTCCTTTTCTTTTGAATCCAATTTGAACCCAATCATTTTGAATCTTTTGAATTCAAAACAATGAATATATAAGAATATCATTTTTAAACTCTTCTAAAATAACTCAGTTCTTTGATATCGAACCGTTAGTTCCCAACAAGACCTTGTACATTATTTACAATCGACTTTGATTCTTTTTATTGCCTGTCGATTTAGCTGAAACCGTCACAGCCAAGTTGCAATGCCAAAATATCTAATGTAATGAAATTATCTTAAACTCTCTTAAAATATTAATATATTTAATGTATTTTAATAATACTTTTATTTAAATGATTAAAGTTATATATTAAGGAACCTTTTAGCTATTTCATGTGATTTTATCCCACTTTCTTCGCGTTACGACAATTACCTTTTGAAATGACTTTGCCACTTTCTATTGTGTAAAACAAGCACTTTTAGCTAAAACTTTCTCTTTTTAGTTTTATATAAGAATATTACTATTTTATTTATATAATATTTATATTATAGATGTCGCTAGTTGTTGTATTATAAACAAATGGAAAGAAGACAAGCACCCATCACTAGCGATGGTGAGGTTTATAGTTTATAGGACTAAACTGTAGTTTGAGCGCACTTTTATTTATTTTACTAAGGAAATAACTATGATTAAACAAAGAATTAGAAAGTAATATGTTTAGGAGAAATTTACACTTGTTACAAGAGCAGTAAGAAGCAGCAATGTATTGTAATAACAAAATGGCGTTTGATGAAAAAACACCGAATAAACTGACTTTCAATAAATTTTATATACCGTAGCTCTCATAGTAGCGTATTAGACAGTTATTGCCAGGGCTGGCAAAAGTGAGGGCCGACCCGGGTCGGCCCGTCTAGAAGTTCTGATAAGAGGGACGGCCATTGCCACCAATGGTTATTGCTTTATTTCTGATTAAGCTTTTCTATTCATAAACTTTAAAAGAGTCTTATAAATAACGGTTAATATTATTATAAGCTTGTAAATAATACACTATTCCTATATTAAGAGGCTCTCCGGGTGCCTTCTGCCCTCCATGGCTACCGCGACCGTTTAGAAGCAGGCGTTGAGTTAGGAAGGAGGAATAGAGAGACTGTACAAGATTTAACTGACCAGGTGGGATTAGATAAAGAAATAAGAAAAACATAATAATGCTAATTAATGTAAAACTACAGTATCTCATTAATATAGTCGAAATTAAAAGTAACGAAGTATAACAATTCAAAGGCCAATTTCTTAACACTTTTACATTCAAAATATGCTAAATAAGCTAGTTTGCGCATAAAAATACGTAAATGACACGGCCACCATACCTTTCGAACAGACCATATCTGAAATTGATTGCTTTCTAGTGAATTCGATAGTTGAATTTGAATATAGCTGTTTTAGACACCGTTACAATTGACAAAAATATCATTTAGTTCTAAACTATAATAATTAACATATTATTCTTGTTATTAAAATGTATTATTTTAGATCCAACGTATGCGTCAACGGGCTCAGAATGATGCTGCCAATCTAGAGAGATTAAGTACACCAGTAACATCTTATACCGATTTGAGAATACCAAAGTAAGCAAGAAAAACAAATATATATATATAAGACTTAAATATAAGTAAACTATTATTTTTGTTATTATTTATTTAGAGATGATATGCTCTCAATTGGTCGAATATCTTCTCCACGTAAAGCGCGACATAAGAGTATGGGAAGACTCGATAGGATGGATGATACAATGTAGTAAGTGAAAAGTAATTACATTTAGTTTTTACTTAAATTAAGTTAAAGAACTAAAAACTTTGATATTTTGCTTTAATAAGAGTTGTTCTATCTCTTGATGATCTATTGAGAATATAAGGATTTATTCTATCTTTTATGAGTATTCCTTATATACGATAAATGGCTCATATCAGAGGGTTCGGATTAGGGTGGGCATTCGGTAAGGTTTTTAACAAAAGAACGAAAAACCAGTAAACCGGAATTCGTTTCGGTAAAACGATATACCGTTTACCGTTTGTCAACCCCTAATTCGGATATTAAAAAAACAATTATTATCTATCGTTCTTAAATATTTATAAAGTTTTAATTCAAGCAGAAATTGCTTCCCCTTGTTTTAGATAAGAAAAGGATCGGTTCTTTTTAAAAGGCATGTAAAAATTAGGGGCCGGCCAAATAACTGTATTGTTGCTTCTAGCATTCTATTTAGTTCGCTGACTCCCTCTCGCCGACACCGTTCTTCTCCGCGATTAGACTCATCTGATGAAGAAAGAGAAGAGATAGAAGGACTATATACTAAATTAAAGACAGAATTATTTAAGTGAGAAAGTGATAGAGAAATAATAATAGACCATACGATATTATTAACATTTTAGACAAAGTGTTTGCAATAATACTTACTTAAAAAGAGAACAGACAACTTATAAATATAAAGGATAGAAGATGACTAATTTGCAATCTGTTATGAATGTTTTGTTAAAATAGAATAATTAAAGCTAAAACATTTAAAATACAAAATACACAGCTAAACTAATTATTGTTATAGAAACTCGACATTAGAAGAAATGAACGAAATGTTAAGAGAGGAAAATGATGCTGCTCTACAAGCAAATGAAGGTTTATTAAATATATAATAGATCCGTTTTATAATAATATAATATATATAATAGTTAATGAAATGAGTTAGTTGTTTAATAAAATAAATTTTCTGTATCTTATTTGAAAGTGAATCTTTCACTTTTCTTAAATAATAGCGTTGCATTCTTTACTTCTAATACTGTAAATACAATATATGAAACAATTTTGTTAAAACTCTAAAAAGTGTATTATATTTATATAATACAAATACATATATATTTTACATTTACTAAATAAAATAATTATAGGCCTTCGGGGTGATGTTAGCGGTCTTACATCTGCTTTAGAACAATTAGATTCACAAGCAAGAAACGACCAGCAGAGGTTCCAAACAGAGAATACGGTATGTCTATAAATATTATTTATTTATTTACTTATATTTTAAAATATTTTAAATTTATCCTGAGAACAGACCCGGTTACCTGCTCGATGAAGCGTAATTCCGTATAGGCTTTAGCACTAGACTTACACATTGAAGTACTCTATTTTATATTTGTAAAAGACTTTTTATAACTAATTCAATATTTATAATGCCCAAATGCGACTTTGAGGTAAAGTCTGAAGCAGTCCTAAACAAAATAATAAAAGTAGTTCTAATTACTCAGTCTAGTCCGGATGTCAAGCCAAAAATCTCCAAAAAAAAGAAGGAACCGGCCCCATTTCTGGATTAATATACCACCAAAGTATTTTAAATATAAAGAAGTTATTAAACTATGTAACATATTATATTATTTTAGAGATATCGTAATCAGCTCGAAAAACAGCATCGACAGTTAATCGATCTATGGAAATCGTTTACTTCTGTTAAGAAACAGGTATGTTTTAAGAAAGTAGTCTTGTATAAATAACGAGAATTATAACAAAGATGGCCTTTGTTTTTTTTAAATAAAATTCCATTTTACTTTTCAAAACATTTAAGTAATACGTTTATTTGAATTTCTATTATTTTTAGCTTCGCGAATTGCATACTTCTACAGCAAATGATATGGATAAACAGTTAACAGACTTTACAAGATGTGCTTCTATGATGCAAAAGGCTATTAGACAAGCCGAAAATAAGGTAAATATATAGTCTGTTTCAAAACCTAGAATACATTGCGCCGGCCTCGTACCATGCGCGATGTTGCAAAATTTTCATTCAAATTCGCTAGAAAATGCCTTCCCTCTCTTTAGGCGAGAGAACTTTTGAAGGAACAATTTACACTATTGCATCCTCGTACGAAGCCTCGTACCCCGGCCTCATACGAGACCGGCGCAATATAGCCTAATTATTTAAACTGAGTAGAGTTGGGATGAATATTTAAAAAAACCATAGAGTATTTTCTACTTTCTAACAAAAACTTACATGTTTATATATGACGCTTTCAAGCGCGAGACGCTAACTTAACAACGCATCTCCTTCTCTGTTTGTAGAACCAGAACATCCAGCGGGCCCTGGCAATAGTCGGCGGGCTGGGCCCAGGTTGAATGGGTTGGATGATCTGTGTAGAACAGATTAGTTAAGATAATACTAAGAACGTTTATACAATCGAAAGATTGAAAAGTGCTCTCTAAAACTTTTCAGAAGGTGAGATTGTTACTGTATTTTAATATTACAATTAATAAACAACATTTCTTTATAGAACCGCCAAATGGAAGAACGTAAAGCGCGTGAAAAAAACGAAGAAAATGAAGAGATACTGAAGAAATATGATGAAATTAATGGAAAATATATACAGGTAATAATAATAATAATATTATAATAATATTTATTGCCAGAATCGCAGATCACATTTTGTTGTGTATTTCATTAGCGCTGGGTAATCATGTTTATGAATATTCATACAGGTAAATGAAGTTTATATAATCCTGTAAGGAACTATATAAACTTATTGAAAACAAAACGGCCAAAAAGTGAACTAAATGACCATGTCCATTTCAGTATATGAACTTCCATTCAATTATTTAGGCTGAGAAAGAATCTCAAGAAAAAGCTCGTCTTATTCTTCGAGCAGAAACAGAAACAAAACGTTTAAAAGAAGAAAAAGAAGAATTAGAAATAAATTTACAAAGAATAGACAATATGACTGAATTAAATGGAAATAGAAAGAGGGCAAGAAGTGTTAGTCCAAGTAAGTTACGGGGTGGAAAACAGTTTTGTAGATTATAGGAGTGTCACTCTCATATTTATAGGATATTTAACACCGCACCTGCAGGCAAATTGCTCGCGCGTACTTGGAAAGTACATTATTCATCGGAGAGTAGCCGCCAGATACGGCGCGGTGCTCCTAAAAGGGACATAGACAAGCGTTGAATTCTTTACACTTCATCACTACTCTTGGCGCTGACTATACTAAAGGTTATAACTAAGCTAAGTGAGCTTACAGATTATAAGATGGTAATTAAAATAAGTATAAGAGTCCATTTATCATAAAGATTTAAGAACCGACAAAACAAAATATTATAAAGCTGATCTCTAAAACTTTTCACAAGCATGTAAGGGTCTTTTGTAAACATTTGTTAGATAACTTTATACATTCTCACTTTGTATTAGAGATATATTTCAATATTGAATAAGAAAAATGATTGATAATGAGTTTTCTCAGCTATATCAATTCACATCAATTGACTGTCTTACTATGATAGTATCAGTCTTGTTAAATCATATAATTTAGTAGAATTATAGAAGCTTAAGTTAAACTATTTAACTCTTATTTAAAGTATAGTGAAGCATAGAACCATTCTTTAATTGCATTACAATGGGGAATAGTGGTGTTCCAAATAAATGAATAGATTCTAGGTTGATTAGATGTCTTTTCATTGAAAGTTAACTTATTTTTCTTTTACACCTCCTCCTCCCATAATCTTCATACATAATATACCATAGAATATAGTTTTACCAATTACATAATTTCAGATTCTCTTGGCCTAATAAGCGCTGCGGATGTTATGCGTCGAATTCGGTCGACATTGCACGCGAAAGCGAATGAAATAAAAGATTTGGAGGATAAAAATGAGCGATTATTAGGAGAAATAAAGAGAAAAGAAAAAGACTTACAAATTATACAAGAAGAAAGAAAAATAAAAAGAGAAAATGAAAAGGCCAGTGAGGAAAAAACTCAAGAAAGGTAGGACCTATGAGATTATAAAATATCTATAGTCGACAAAAGAATTACTCGCAATTAAAGGGCAGTGAATGTTGCGCTTGAGCTCATCTATCATGGGTTTGGGTTTAACATTGGCGCTCTGTTGCAAAAATGTGATTCTTATGTCAAATATATTGATAACAGTTTTGTCTTAACATAACTTTACTAACAAATTAAATATTTATCAATCGTTAGTATTTATCCGTTCCAAAAAGATTTTATAACTATAAACATATAAATTAGCTTCTTTTTTAGATTAAAACGTCTAGCAGAGGTTGAATCTGACCTAAAACGAGCAAATGAACGAATTCGCATGATGGAAGAAGAAAAAGAATCTCGAGAAAGAGTTTTAATGAATTTACAAGAAAGTATTGCTACTATACATAGGTTAGCAAATATAATAATAGAACAAACTAAAGATTCATCATCTATATTCTCAATATTCTTGTCTGTCTGTCAAGTAAAGTCCGTATATGCTAGCGTTGTATCATGGAGAGCGTTAGTGTTATATAACAAAGAATGAACATCAATTAATTTAGATTCTTTCTTATAAAGTATATATATATATATATATTACTGTAACCTCTATTTCTAGTTACTGGGATATAAACCTAGCTCATGATATAGACTATAATATTATATATTAAATTAAAAGATAGAATATATTTCGCATTCTTAACTATAAATATTTAACTTTTATTTTAGACAACACAAGGAGTTTATAGAAGAATTAGCATTGCGACATAGAGATGAACTAACTACCAGAGAAATATTACATACAACTGAGATAGAAGGGAAGATACAGGAAGAAGAAAGTAAAACTAACAAGGTTAGAAGATTGTAAACATATAATATATATAAATATAAATATAAATATAAAGTAATATAAGGATGTCACTAGAAACATAACAATAATATAAAAATATTGTTATGTCTGAATTTGTAGCAAAACTATTTCATCCAATTGAGCGCTCCTTCTTCTGTGGTCGTATCAGTTATTTACTAGAACATTTGTGCCCGCAAATTATCTTTTTATATCAAAATTGTTGCGCAAGCTAATTTATCATCTTCTATAATAACAATGTTGCCTTAGGCGACGGCTGAATCCGATAAACTCCGTTCTGAAATTGAAGAACTTCGACAACAAATAAGAGAATTAAAGGCAGATGGAAGTATATGGAAGAAACAGAATGATGATAAAGGTAAGAATGTAGGATGAATGTTGTTATAAGAAAAATAATATTAGGTAGCCTACTATAGTCAGCGCCGAGAGTGATAATGGAGTGTCACTTGCGTATTTTCAACACTGCACTTGCATGCAAATTGCAGGCGCGTACTTGCAAAGTACAATATTGAACGGATAGCAGCTGCTAGATACTGGCGCGGTGCTCGCAAAAGGGGTTCAGACCAGCGTTGAATTATTTACACTCCATCATTACTCTTGGCGGTGACAATAGCTATATTTGTTTACTTTTGATTCAAGAAAGCCAGGGAAATCAACTGGAAATTAAATAGTAGCAAATAAACTGGATTCTTACTACCATAGTTATGTATAGTGTATTGTATGTATTCAATTGTAATAAGAAAACTAACAAACATAAAACTCTTAAGCTAAATAAGATATTAAATAACAGAAATATGTTGTAACGTTACATATTAAGGCTTTCTCTTAAAGTGATATTTACTTAGAACTGAAAAATAGCAAAGTAATAAGAATATAGGAACTATCCTAACTACTTTATTTATGCTAGAATCACTTTTAGTCTATAAATTATAAATAATTTCATAATAATTTTAGACTTTACCATCTTAAATTTGGAAGATGACTTGGTTCAGCTAAAGAAGAAACTGGAAGATGAAGGAAACAAATTAGATGAAAAAGAAAAAGAAATAATAGAATTAGAAGGAAGAATGGAAGATTTTAAGAGAGAGGAGGCGGAGCTAAGAATACAGTATGACGAGGTAAAGTTAGAGGAAACCCAGGGCTAGGAAAAGGCCGGCCCGTGAAATTCCCAGCCCTGAGGAAACCGACTGTCTGCAAACAAAAAGACAATTTATTCTACAGTACTTCGTTAGAAAATGATGGAAATTTCACGTGTCGGCCTGAAAACTTTTGACTGTGGGCCCATTCCACGTTCAAATACGGATTAGTAAACCCTCCATTAATAATTTATCTAAGTTAAAATTTCTGTTTTTGAGTTCAAAGTTCATTACCAAACAATTCGGCTGCTCAAATACAATTCGACAACTTTCGCTTTCCCTATAATACCCTTTGTGTACTTATAAATTAACATATTTAACATTTATATTAAACTATTGTCAGTTGGAAAATGTGAATTCTAACCTACAAGAAGATAATAGAAATCAACAAGAAACAATGTCTCAGCTTAGAAATGAAATAGCTGAATTAGAAGAAAAGAATGACAATACAGCTAGTAATATAGAAGGTTAGTTTTAATGGGTTTATATAAAATATTAATAGAAAAATAACAAAACAAGAACTATTTTGATTGAAAATTTCAAAAAGTTTTAACTTTTAAAAAGTTATGTAGTTCCACCTCAATACAATTGTGTTTGAGCGTTGACTCAAAGAAAAGTAAACTTTTTGTTTCTCAACTAAATCTTAATTTCTATTGAATTATTCTATTATTGTACTGTAATTACTTTTTAACAGTATTGTTTGTAAATATTGTAAACTTTGTGTAACAAAAAAAAATGACAATATTGTTATTTTAGATTATCGTAGTCGCTTGGAATCTCAGCAAACAGTGGCAGTTGACCAAGAATCAGCCCTAAAATCACTTAAAGTTAACATACAAGACCTAGAAATTAAATTAGAAAACGTAAGTTCTTTTATATTAAAAAGAATATATAAAGATTTTAGAATAACGAAGAGTCTCGACAATTAAAAGAAGAATTAGAGAACTCGAAGAATCTATTAAATATAAAGATAAATCAGTTAAATGAAGTTGTTAAGGACCTGGAGCTTGCTAGAAGGTTAGATATAACTAATATAATTAGAATATAACTCTTTTAAACAGATATTTAAAGTTATTGATTGTTATACTTATATTTTAAGGTTATATTAGGTTAATACATAAAGTTAATACAACTTTAAACTCGGTTTGTTGTTCTATTCTTAATTCTCAAGCTAATAGCCGTAGCGCAGTATTATTATAGCTGCGGTGTTATATGAATTCTAAGAAAAAACCAGTATATTGCTGCGAATCTCATTTAATATATTCCACTATCGCAGCCAAACCCTTGGTTGAATATAGTAGAACGAAACTGATTAAAAATTATTAACTTAAGCTTTTACTAATAATAAGTTTGTTAAATTATACTATCTTTATTTCAGAAACAACGAACTTCTTACTGAAGAACTGTCAAATGAACGACATAATCTCGATAGTTCAGTGGTTGAATTGGCTGCGAGCCAAAAGGAAAATGAAAGAAATAACAATGAAATAAACAGAATGAATGATATTATGGAGGATCTAAGGATTAACTTTGACAGATTAACAAATGAAGTACAACAAAAGAATATTACTATTGAGGATATAAAGGGTAAGATAATAAGTTAGGTATTTTATATACTAACATGCTAAATCGAATTACAAAAGAATCAAATGCGCCAACTTTTAATTCAATCTTCCATCAATCGCCAAGATGTTCCAGTTAAATTTAGCTCCATCGAATGATTTAACAGACCTCCGAGGCTATTAAATTATAATTAAAAATTGCTTTAATTAACATAATTCACCGTATTTTTGCATCGTTTCACTTCCAGAGCAACTTGAATCAAAAGAAGTAGAGCTAAAACAGAAGGAAGTTATGTTAAAAGAAGAATTTGCAAGAATAGAGAGAGAGAATAAAGAGCGAGACGCAGAGACAGAAAGAGAATACAAGGAGAAAGAAGAGGAAATCGTAAAGGAAAAGGTTAGAAACAATGGTTATTGGATACTTCATAAGAAGGGGTGGAGTTTAGGCAAGCCGGGCCCAAAATGTAGGCATCATGCCAGCCCGGGCCGGTCTGCGAACACCCATGATTAAAATAAAGATAATTTGTTAGAAAACAAACGGATATAACAAGTGCTAAATGGTGGAGAAGATGTGAATTTAAATAATAAATTTATAAGTACTCGTTTCTTTTTCAAAATAAGCGGTAATTCTATATAGAGTTGTATGGATCTATAATAACTTGAAACACAAATGAATATAAACTTTTCCAACTAATAATGAAAGGTAGAACAAAACAGTTTTTAGTAACTTCTATTGTGGCCCCGTAGCAATTAATATAAGGTCCTAGTGTAACAAATTTGTTTGTAGAAAAGACAAAAGCATATTGTAAGATGTAACTAACATATTTATTATAAGCTCTTTAGATATCGGTAGAAAAAGAGTTTTCTCAGTGTTCTACGAGATTGTCGGAACTAACAAAACTACATGAGAAACTAATGGAAGAAGAATTACAACTAAGATTGCAGACGGATGAAGCAAAGTTAGTTAATAATAGTATAAGAAATGATTGAAAAAGATAACTTATATTGTTTATTTGTTATTAAATATTGCAGAATATTATTTATATTTTGTCCTATACAACTAAAACCTAACTTTTACAGAGATGCTTTGGATGAAAACAAAGAAAAACACCGAATAGAAGTAGCGAATTTACAATCTCAGAATAATTTAGACCGGGAAGAATGGGATAATGAAAGGGAAAAGGTAGGTATATGGGGAATTTATAGGACAAGTTTTATTAATTAGTCTTCTATCAATGTTTCTTACTTTGTTTAAAACAAACTTATTACTAATTTTGTCATCACGCGGGCACTACGCTACCTCAGGCACCACAAGTCCTTCCTATACCTTCTCCTATTGAATATAGAGAAGCTCTTCAATCAGGATGGATTAAAATCCTGGGAAGTTCTCTCATCCGTATGGATAAAAAGGTGCACCAGAAAACCAATCAGAATATCGCAAATGAAATTAGAAATACTTTTCAACATCTTCTTAATCTTCTTTTTTTCAGCTATTGAAGTCTAAATCGTTAATAGTTACTGAACTACGTGATGAAATTCACGAAAAAGAAGATAAACTGCGGCGACAAGAAGAATTAGAATTACTTTTACATAAAGAAATAGAAGAATTAAAAGAAAATATTAATGAATTAGAAAGGAAATTACAAAAGACAGAAGAATACAAGCAAGATAAACAGTAAGTTAATATTAATAATATTATTATTTAACAAGGAAAAAGTGTGCCCCCAGCATGGCTTACAAGTTGTTGGCCTTTATTTACAACTAATAAATACAATATGGTTTAAAACATAGAATTCATCATGTCTCTTACTCGATGCGCGCAGTTACTAACTGACCAGACTTTATAATATATTTCTGGAGCATACATTAGAACAAAACTATTATGAAAAAAGCTAGTTCAAATCATATGAGAAATAATTAGAAACTAAGAATACAATAATTTATAAATATTTTTAGTCAAGAGTTAACTTCGCGTGAAAACGAATGGGGAAGTGAGAAAAGAGCTCTATTGACAAATATTGAGGAATTACAACTGAAGGTAAATATAATTATAATATAGTTAATTAGGTAAATAGTATTAATATAATTATAATATAGTTAATTAAACAAATAGTATTTATACCTTACACAATATTTTTGTTGGCATAGAGATAATAGCAATATCCATGTTGCTTCCACTAAAATAAGCGTTGAACT
This sequence comes from Phasmarhabditis papillosa, assembly GCA_034691345.1. Taxonomy (NCBI): domain Eukaryota; kingdom Metazoa; phylum Nematoda; class Chromadorea; order Rhabditida; family Rhabditidae; genus Pellioditis; species Pellioditis papillosa. The sequence continues at coordinate 12,510 of JAQGAV010000229.1, forward strand.
GTTCTAAATTATCTTCGAATCATTGAAAACTAAAATTTTATAATCAATCAAACATCTAGACTAAACCTAGCCATAATCTAACATTCCTTCCTTGTTTTTTGTTATTTTCTTTCTTGGCTCCGCCCCCTTTCTGTTCAGTCAGCTGTAAATAAGACGGAAGTTGCCTAAAATGACTTTTATAAAGTCTAGTTTTACTTTTATAAGCAATAGTCAGTTTTAAGCGCAGTTTCATTGAGAACAGCGGTGTCAAGTATAAAATGATTTAGAACTTTTTATACAAGAAGTACATTTAAAACTAATAAAAAAGTCTTTTATTTCCTGTATCACTCGTATCACAATAATAGTAGATGTCTTCGAGGCAGGGCTTCGTTCATTTATTCTGGAATCTTCCGAGCATAGAAGGCTCCTTTCTAACTTTCGGTCTTCGGGTGCACAAAACATGGGATAAATAAGCTGATTGTTACTCCCCGTATCTACAGAAGCCTTGTTACCCAAGCCTTCTGCAGCTATGAACGCCCCGATCCTCGTCGATTCAGAGACCGCTGCTCTAACCCCTGGGATAAAGCGCCCGCACAAAAAGTACATTATTTTTATATAACACTGCTGTCTCTTGGAATACCGCGCTGGAAACTTATCTCGCCAACTGAATTTATATTTTAGATAGCCAAAGCCGCAACAGAAGTTGATCAAATGAATAGAAAATATCTAATGATGGAGAAGGATTTAATGAAATCAGAGAGCAATATAGGAAAAAGTGAGTATTATTTAGAAGGAGCAGCGTTATGCAGAATTCCGTTTCGCACAATTATCTGAATATATTTGATTCTCCATCCGTGTTCAACACTTTATTGGAAAATCTCTACTTATAGCCATTGCAAAGGATCATGTGCTGATCATGCTTAACATAAACAGGGTTTCATTTCGCTTGTTGCACGGCTCGCCACGCCGTAAGCAAACGGGACAGAGCAAATTCAAATAGCGAAATCTTGATGATCATACACTGGCTTACTTTGTTAAGCAATTTATGATAATTTATAGCTCAATCTATGCAAATAAGTTCTTTCGAATGATTCCGTTAACGCTTCCTAGTAAAAAAGAGCTTTAACTTTGAAATGAGAGCCCACTCCCTTAACCCTACCCCACTTTCTCCGCTAGCGAGCCTGGCCGTTTTAGGAAAACGAAACCAATGAAAACGGTTGTGTTTTTCTAAAGCGCGTAGTAGATTACATCATTCCTATAAGTTTCCATAAATGAAAACTATCTGTTATTAAAAACTTTTATAAATAATAAATCTAAACTGCTTACTGTTAGCTTCTTTTACTTTAATTTACTTTTTCTTTTTAGAATCCGCCTTAGTTGAGGAGTATGAACACCGTGTGTCTTCTTTAATACAGAGAATTAGTCTAGACGAAGAAAAAGAAGCAGAAAATAAAGACAAAATAACATTATTAGAAAGAGAATTAATAGAAGCAAAAGGAGTTAAAGAAAAGACAACAAACAGATTAGCTGCAGAAGTACAGAGAAATGAAGGTTAGTTAGAATACAAATCCAGGTTCATATGGTTATATTCTACTTCTAAAGTAGAGAGGCCGTCTTCAGGACTGGGACTTTCACGGGCTGGCCCATGGTGGGCCGACTTTTTGGGAAATCGGCCCGGGCCGGTCTTTTCCCAGTCCTGGTCGTTTTAAACAATTCAAAGTTCAATCTCGCAACACTTTTTCCCTTAAAGTTTGGTATATAAGCAACTTTTTAATGACAACACGCAGACGACAAAAGTACTTTACTCTTAAATACTAGCGTATCTATTTTGTTAAAATCTGGCAATGACTTTAGTAAAAAATACTAAGTTAAAAATACCTTAGAAATCACCTTGAATCGCAGAATTATTCATTTTTTCTTGCAAAAGTATTCCATTTGGTGAAAATCAAAACATGAAATTATAGTCAAATAACAAGAAGCCTTTTTATAGTGGGTAAATGGAAAGAGAACATTCCACTGATAACTCTATTATTTATGTATTCTTTATTAAGAGAATATAGCTTATTTCTTACAGAATTAGAAACAAAACTTCGCGAAATAAAGAAGAATCTAGATGAATTAAAGATAAAAACACAAATGGACGGAGAGAATATACAAGGAAGAGAAGGAAAACTAAAGAATCTAAATAATAAGGTATGATTTAATTATAGACTGTAACTAGAATTAGGTTTTTGTATAGTTTCCATTTATTTTATATATAACCACTGTTTTAAGGGGTACTACCCTAAGACCCCTGCTAGCTAAGTGCAGATTATAGTTTATCCAATAGTTCTATTTTATATAACACAGCACAGTATGTTTATACAGTAATTAATTTAGCTGCGACACCTCGAGATTCAATTGGCTGATGCTCAGGCAAAGGCGGATACAAATGGGGATTTAGTACGGAAAATGGAGTCAGATGGGAATAATATGGTAGAAGAACTGAAAAAAGAAAGGGAAAAGGTAGGATAGTGAGGGGTAACGGTGTTCAAATGTAAGTATTACATGAAATAATTGTATATTCAGTTGCAGAAACTAAGATAGTAGTAGGGTTGTTAAATTAAAAATAAATATTTTAATAAACCACTCTAGGTATGAGTAACTGCAATTGTTAAATCAAAAAGAGTTTCTATGTTCCTTGATTAAAATAGGTTCCTTTCTAAGGTAACAATAATGCCATACTTAGCCGGAACATTCCTTGTATGTATATAGTTTAATATACTTAATGCTAAAAAGTAAAATAATTGACAATTGATCTTAGTTTTATAAAACTATTATTTTATGATCATTAATTTAAAGATATAATACTTTACTTTGTTTAATATTCCTTTATATATTATTTTAGTCTTCTACCCTTTCTATTCGCAATGATGAATTATCTTCATTAACTAAGGAACTAAAAGAAGAATTAGAAATAAACAGAACTGTATTAGATAAAAGAAGTGCTAGTAGTAAGGCTGCAACTGCTGATTTAATACAAAATTATAGAGAAGTTAGTTAAATTAATTAGAATACAATAAGTTGTCGTTTTCTTAACAAAGACGGCTTCTTTCTAACATTTATGTTACGGGTTCAAACAAGAATGTTGCCTTCTGTAGCCTTCTGTAGCTACGGGGAGTCGAAACCTCAGATTCAGATACTAACGGTTTATGATCACTGTTCTAACAACTAGGCTAAGTCACAGTCACCAATGAGAAGAGTTTCCACCTACCAAAGGCATTTTGGGTTTTGAGAATAACGTACTTTTTATAGAAAAACTATCTATATATATTTATTTTCAGTCGGAACGTCGTTGTATGGACATGCAGACTGAAAGTGAACAACTAAAAGCCCAAGTGGAAACACTAAAGTAAGTTAATTATGTAGTTATTTATTAAGATTATTAATACAATTCAATATTACTAAAGCCATAACAGACCGTCGATATTAAAACAAATATATAAATTATTTAAATTAGAAAGATTATCATTGTTTTATTTAAATAATAATCTTTTTAAGTGGAAAACTAGAACGTATGGATTCTCGACGACGTGAAGTTGAAAAACGTTTAGAAGATGGTGAAAAAAGACACTCTGAGTTACAGCGAAGATTAATACAATATGAAAATAGTGCTAAAGCAGCCTTACAAATGGCTAGTAAGTTACTTTATTTATAATAAATATAATAATAATATTAATATTATAATAAATATAACAATATTATTAATAGGATCACAATCTTCTCTTCGGCCGGGCCTTTCTTCTATAGATATTGCACATTCACCTTCTTCTGGAATAGGCGACTCGATACTTAGAGCAGCTACAAGTTCACAGGATTTGTCTATGGGGGGAAGTCCTGATAAATCGGTTTGTAAAAATAGAATAAAATATAAATATAATATTTAATAGTATATAAAGAATATAAATATTTACAACGTTTACAACAATAATAAAATATAAAGATTACCGATATATTTGATCATTTAATTGTTTTATTTAGGTACATTTCTACGATGATACTGGTCATTTGGATATGAGTTCTTCAATGGATATTACATTAAGATATCTAAAAGATAGAATACAACAATTAGAAAGAGATAAGGTTAATTATTAACGATATAGTAGATAGATAAGAGGTTTATGTACGGGTATACTGTAGAGCTACAAGATTCATTAGGGCAGGTTTTTGTTATGGTACCTATAGTAGACCATTCACTCCGAAGTACCTACATTATGTTTTAAAATAACAATACAATAGCATATTTCTATGAAAAGGTATTCAAAGATTTAAAGTTTTAAATTTTGTGCGTTTACAATAGATCGGTCAATATTCCCCTTCATAAACTCATCTGTCAACTATGTCTAATTAGATTTAACAAATAAATTACTAAATACTTTTAGAATGATCTTCTTAACGAAGTAGATGTTACTAAAAAGGATTTAACTAATTCCGGATCTAAACTAAAAGAAGTAACAGCAACTCTATTGCAATTGGAGAAAGAGTTTAATAATACTCAGAATGGTTTGTTATTTATATTTAAATACAAACATTTAATTGATTTATATAAAGAAAACATAGTTTCTTATCATGTCATAGAAAACTGATTGCAAACTTTGTTTATTAAACCTGTTAATATAATTTAATAAGACAAATGTATTCAGACAACCGTCAATTAGAATCTCGTCTATCTAGTCAACGTCAATTGTATTTATCAAATGAAGAGACATCACGAAGTAAAGAAAATGAACTAAGACTGCTTAAATCGAGGATTAACTCTGCTGAATTACATTTAAGAGATAAAGACAGTCAGATTATACAATTAACGGTAAGATTACTTGTTCACAAAATATTATAATTGATCCATGTCGGATGTGTTAAGCTTTCAAAGGCAATACAAAGACTTACTTAAAATACTAGTATAGGGTTATAAAAAGTAAAGAGGTCGTGCCTGCTGTGTCTTTTATGAGACTATTAAGTATTTTACAAGCATTCAAAAGATACGTCTTTTAAAATGCCCCCCCCCCCCTAAATTATTTAACACTTCCTCTTTACAAGGGGATTCCACTAAGAACAAGTTTAAGTAAACCGAAGCATTAACTAAGTCAAAAACAAAATTTAATTTAAGTTTCTATAATAATTATATGTTTTTAGAACCAACTAGAATCTCTTCGTATAGAACTATCTGCAATGCAATCTGACCGACAAAAGAATATTAACGCGGCTAAACAAGCAAATGGTTTGTTTATTTTTTATTTTTAATAAAATATAAAACTTTATTTAGAAATAATGAATAATGCAGAAGATGATAAACTACAGTTAGAAACAGAATTAAATAAAGCAAACAGACAATTAAGAGAATTACAAGAACAAATTAAGGTATGTGGATAAAGAGGAAATTAGCTTCCAAAACAGTTAGGGCCAGCCAGAAAATCTAAAAAGACCCAAAAATTTACGATTTGGAATCTAGAAAAGTGTGGAAGCGGGGCAGACTTTCTCACTGTCAGACCCCAAGGTGAAAGGAAATAGAAAAAAAAATGTTTTTTTAAGTTTAAGTTTGAGAAATTTAATAACAAATCAGTTAAAACGTGAGCAGCTGGAATATTTAGGTATTTTATATCAAAATAATATTATATTGAACTCAAAACATTTTATTGTTATTTAAATTTCTTTATGTATAATAGTTTCTATGAGTTAAGATAAAACATAAACCTCACACGGTCGAAAGTTTTGAAGAATAGTAGGGACCGTTAAACAAGAGTGGCTTGGGTGCCTAAGTCTTATAAAAATAATCAAATTTTTCGCATATATTACCTTTGCTACAGCACTTTTTTGAAATTTGGGTTTCTATTCGGTCCCCTGGAAAACTTATTCCCAAATAGTCCCCTCGATATCTTTCTTAGTCCCCAATGTAGTGGGTCGGTTTATGGGATTTACTGACGGTTTTTGAGATTTAGCGAATGTTTATAAGATTTAGGAACGGTTGCTTTTTTAACGAAACGTCTCTAAATCTCCAGTCCCGGGACCGTGCCTTATCGATTAGTTAAAAAGTTAACATTGAAAATACAACTAATCTTTACCGTTTAAGAACATTCAAAAAGAACTGGACGAATCGGAATCCGAAAAGGTGCAAATGGCCAAAGCAATGGGGGAAATGCGTAGAAGAGAAGAAAAAGAACGAGATTTATTGGATAAATTAGAAAAAGAAGAACGCCATTGGCGTCAAATGGCAGTTAACGCTAAGAAAAGTAGCGAAGATATGCACAAAAACATATATGAAGAGAGGTTAATAACACTGCAGAATAGTCATGACACCGAAGTTGCCAGGAATAAGGCGTTAGCTGATGATATCGAAAGGAATAGGTGGGTCATTGTAAAGAATAGAAAGATTTATTTATATAAAAGTAATGAGAAAGTTAACGTTTTTTCAAAATTTCATTCCAAGTTTAACTTTTTCTCAGACTTTAACGTTGCTGGTATTGATATTTGAGAGACTTTACTTTTGACTGCTACATCGTGAAATCGTTGCTTGCTTTTGCTTGCTTTTTAAAACTGAACTGAAAAAAATGAAGTGTTTTGCCTTTTGAACCATCAAAAGATTTTCGTTAATTTTATAAATAATATAAATATATATTTTATTTTAGGCAAGAAATGCGTGACTACAGCAACAGAGTCAGTATTCTTAATGTAAAATTAGCCGATTTCGAGAAGAAAACAAACGAAGAAAAAGAACATAAAAACAGACTACAAACACAATTGGCAGCATTCCAAAAGATAGAATTACAATGGAATAAATTAGAAAAAGAAATGGTCGACGAACTAAAACTATTGAGAAAAGGTGGGGTGTTAATTAATAAATACATTTGTAGATTACAAAGTTTAAATATTTGTTGCTTTAATAACTTTATCACAAATGGGGTTTTCAATATAAACTTTAGGATTGTACCTAATATTCGTCTATTTCACGACATTTCTATGTATATGTCTAAATTTTTACCTAGGCTAAGCTAACAATAAGATATTCCAGTCGAAATTTCTAGTCTTACATAACGGAATAACATGTTAAAGAGCAGCAGTAGGAGTTTATTGTTTCTCCCTTTTTTGAAATAATGGGATGCCGGGCCATTAAGATTGAAGGGGAACCCATCGGTGTTTCTTTTAACTGCGAAGCTTACCTTATAGTCCGGGTAATGGGCTGAAATTAACGGTCAGAATAATTGAGAAATAACAAAACTAAACTACTGTTTTTAATTTATAATATTAATGTATTGTTAGTTTAAAACAGTTTTTAATAATATTAATTACTTCGTTTTATATGTTATATAACATTATTTATTTAGACAAACTATCTCTAACTTCTGAATTAGAAGAACTACGTCGACGTGTTCTTAAGGCAGATGTAGAACGAAAAGAAATAGAATGTTGTAAGGCAAGAATGGATAGAGAAATATTAGCATTAAAGAAACATGTTAATGCGGTAAGTATATTATATTATTTAATAATAATAAGAAAAATAAATATGTTTATTTCTTACCTAGAGAGACAATAGTATAGTCAGCGCCGATATTAATAATGGAGTGCTTCTTGCGTATTATAGGAATTTTAACACCGCACCTGCAGGTAAATTGCACGCGCGTACTTGTAAAGTATAATATTGAAAGAGAAGCCGCCAGATGCTGGCGCAGCGCTCGCAAAAGGGGCTCATACGAGCGATGAATTCGTTACACTCCAGTATTACTCTTGGCGCTGACTCTATATTGCAAACACTGTTGGATAAAAGTGTTGTAGAAAAATTATTTTTAATTGAAATCATATGTGACGAAGTTATTAAGTTTGCGGATATTTGATATATCTTAAAAACTATTCTTACTTGTTAAGATCACAGAGTTAGGGAATACGGAGATTACCCCATAAAAAGTAAACTGCAAACCGAACTCACCGTTTCGGGCCAAAACTCCAGTAATTATTTGAAGTTCCGCCTAATAAGTATTTCTGTATATATTTTTAGTTGGAAGAAGACAAAACGCGGACGGATACAGCAATTCGAGAAACAGTCTCAGAAAGAAAAGCCATAGACAAATCGTTAGCTGCGATGGAAAAGGAAAATGCAGAATTATATAGAAACTGTGGACAATTACAGGCACAGGTATAGTTTTAGAAGAAAGGCATCTAATCCACCTATCTTTATATAATACCGCTCTTATCCATAAAACTGGTAAACAAGCTTTTCTTATATGTTAACTTCGTTATCTAAGTATATTATGCATTAAATGCTAAGTTTCTGCGCAGCGGTGTTATGTGAAAATGAATAAAAAATGGGTAAAGTCGGATCTATTTCTTTAAAAGTACACTCATTTTACACAGCTTCCTCATAGAATACTGAGATCGAAATCTAGTTGTTGTAACACACTATATTACTACACTAACATTTATATTGTAGACAACAGTTAACATAATAAAACATATTCTTGTTTAACTATAAAAATATAAATATAATAAGAAGTTTAATAAAAATAATTTATTTCTAAATATAAATATTGTATTTAGATACAACAATTAGAAAGAGATAGTGGACAACGTCTAGTAGGAAAACTAATAAAAGACCAGAATGCACTTGAAGGAAGAATGAATAAGCTTATAGAAGATAAAAGACAGGTAATAACATAAATATAAATATATCAAATATCAAATATGTTATAGTCCGCGGCAAAAGGTTCATCCGTAGATTATAAAGAACATTTATATGCTTAACTAATATTAGAAACGCACAATTTGCTCTATAAGTAAAAAGTCACATATAAAACCAAATATATTACAAGTAATGTACGAGATATATATTTAATGTGATCTAATATCAAAATAAAACAGATTACTTTTGCAGTTTACTGTTTTATAAATAAAAAATGTGTTTATTTTCAGTTAGAATTGATAATAGAGCAAAAAGACGCTAATTATCATCTTAAAAAGAAGAAGTTGGAATCTGAATTGGCTATGGTTAGAGACCAATTGGAGGCAGAGAAGAGAAGGAGAGTGCAGACACCGATGGGAGGAGGTAAAGTCATCTGGAAACAATATTATAACATATATAGAGTTAGTCGTCAAACTTAAGGGCGAAATGTAAAAATATGTACTTTTCTTCTCTTGTTTTCTTCCACCGATAGGCTTTTTGAAGGCAGAAACTTTCCCACCGGAGCTCTTACGAAAAATGTCTTGAACAAAAAGAAGACAACTTTTTTGCTTGATGTGCAAGACAAACTATAGTCCGTTTCAAAACCTAGATTGCACACGCTGTGAGTAGTTGTCCCGCAGTGGTGTAAAATTTTGCCTTCAAAAACTCTCTCGCCCGAAGAGAGGGAAGGCATTTTCCAGCGAATTTGAAGACTAAAATTTCCACCACTGCGGGATAACTACTCACAGCGCGTGCAGTCTAGGTTTTGAAAAAGACTATAGATTTTTTGTTTTTAAAAAGCATTCTTTTAGGAATGCAATTTAGCAGAAATGATGTATAATTCACTATCAATAAGACTTATTTCAATAGTTTTATTTATTTCTATTTTTTCAGGCCGCTTCGAGCGCAGTTCGGATCTTCGAATGACCAGAACTACAAGCATAAACAGACAGAAAAGTCCATTCCGGGTATGAGTTACAGTAACCCAACTAACCTGCGAATCCCCTTTGTATGTCCGATTGTCCAGCTTCTCTATTGCTTGTGTATTACTTTAGCTTACTTAGGCTGATTCCTTTTATGTAATGGCTTATTTTATATATTTTATTCTAATACCAAAGTTCTTTCTAGTCAAATATCACTTATATAATATTTATGATTATTTATTTTATTATATTTTAAATTCTTAGGCAAGTTTAAATAGGGACTGTAATCTCCCCGCACACTAACACATCACGCACGGTTCTTACCAAAATAGAGAATAATTTAAAGAGAAAAATAAATATTATTTAAGAATATTAATTAACTGCATGGGTGTTATTAGTTGTAGTAAGGATGCATGAATTAATGAGCATGACTAATATATATGTTGTCTTTTTCTAATAATATTCAAGAGATATGAAAACTTTCTTACTATTTTATATATATACCTCAGTATTATGTGTTTCGAGCAAATATCCTAGGTTACCCTAAAACGTTTACAGTATAACTATAGTATGTATAAAGAGCCAGGTGAGGAGTGGTGTTACATATAAATGAATGGAGAATGGTGGAAAGGAACTTTTCTTTAAAAGTACATTTATTTGAATCTAACACCACTTCTCTCTGGGACACTGCTTTGGAAACATAACTCTCGATTCAGACTATATGCATATATTTTGCTTTATCTTTATATTATATATTAGTTGTTCGTGCTGTGATTGTGCATTTTTTAGGTCGTCGAAACTTCCGTTAGCCCCGCCCCTTCTGTTCCTTCAACTTCAATCTCAACACAGTATGATGTAATGTCTCCGGCATCTACAGTAATCTCGGTGGACACTCGCGACAGAACCCAAAATAGTCCTTCAAGTGCAGAAAGACAACACGGATACTCGGCCAACACGAGAAGTTTAATAAACAAAAGATACGGTAGTTTAAGTGGAACAAGACAAAAAACTTCTACTTTTTTAAGCTATTATGATATAACAAAAGATGGTTTTATTTATAAGTCTAGATTAGAAAGTCATATACCAACTGAATGTCTTAATAAAACAGAGATCAATTCAATTGAGAATGACTCTGTAACCCCTTCTATTCGTGTATTACCTTTACCTTTACTTTCTGAATATCCAAATTCTTCTAATTATTTTTCTCATCATACAACACAGTCAACTACTTTTACTAATGATGATACAGTTAGTATAGAAACTTATCTACATTAGTACTTAATCTATAGAATTATAATAAAATTGTAAATATAAATATTTTAGTATTAAAATTAAAAGAAATTAACTGGCTTTATGCATTCCTTCGTGTAAAAAGAAATCCCCTTTCAAGTATATAACATGATTAGCTCTTTTCAGCTAAAGTGTATTGTCAGCGATAAGAGTAATGATGGAGTGTAAAGAATTCAACTCTCGTCTGAGCTCCTTTTGCGAGCGCCGGGCCAGCATCTGGCGGATACTCGCCTTTCAATATTGTACTTTGCAAGTACGCGCGTGTAATTTGCCTGCAGGTGCGGTGTTAAAAATCCTAACAAAAAGCCAAGTGACACTCCATTATTACTGTTGGCGCTGACTTTATACTTCTTTTATGTTTTTAAAGATTTTTAATAGAGTGACTGAATACTTAAAAGTTTATTTTTTAATTTGAATTTTTATTCACACTACAAATTCTTAAAATACTTAAATGTTAATAACTTAACTGTATGTTGCTTGTAGAATCTCCAGTCTATCTAACTATTGCTCAATACATAGTCTTATTAGTATATGAAGTATTCTTTTTATTTAGATTCTTTAAATTTATATTTAAGTTCGGTTACTAATTTCGGGTTAAACTGTTTATATCCCCTATATATATATTTTATTATTATTATACTATAGTATTTGTAAATAAATATTGTTATTATAATAATTTTTAAATACTTACAAAATTTGCAAAATATATGGTCATCAGGGGGGTCGAACCAGGACAACTTGCCCCCGTGACGGCTCGCGAGACAAAGCTGCTAACCACTCGGCTACGACTGCCTAACATTTATCTTTCCGGAGCCATAACTCCTGTCAAAGTTGATGGATGACATTTAAATTTTGGCGGTATGCTTAACTTAGCTAACAGAAGCTACTGCCAAAATTTCATAACTTTCCAAGACATATGAGCGTGACGTCTCGTCACCATTGCGATTATAGATAGTGGGGGTGATATATTCAATTTTTGTCATTTGTCGCTGTCAACAAAGAAAGAAAACATTTGTATATGTTATATAAATGTTGCCTTATAAAACTAAAGTAATTTATGTTTTAAATACTTTTAATTATAGAAATAACTCTTTATTCATTTTTAAATTACATCTTCTTATTAAAAAGTGGAATTGTTCCTCTTTCGGGACAGTTACAGTACTCGCCGTCTTCTCCTGGCCTACCAGGATTTCCAACCTAAATAATATAAAATATATTATTGTAAATATAACATTAATTTAAGTTAGTTTACATAAAGTTGGTACTAAATACTTCATAGTGGTAATTACTTTTCAAATTTGCACAACTTTCAATATAAATAATTCACTTGGATCTTGCTTACACTAAACAAATTTATATTACTCTTGGTTGCATAAAGTAATGTCCTATATATTCTGTATTCAAACCTACGGCAGGCGCGCCTTTGCAAAGATGGTCAGCGGGCGCGTAAATTTAATTAATTGGTCGTAGGTTTGGAGACAGACTAAATCATCTTTTTCAAAACCTAGACTGCATAGCGCCGTAGGTTAGGCGCGGTGATGCAAAACTTACCTTCAAAATTGGAAAATTCAAAACTTTTGTGAAGTTAGCATATTGCGACACCTCAGATGAAGTAAGTCCGGCGCAATGCAGTCTATGTTTTGAGACTGACTTTATATAGCTAATGTATAGTCTATGGACAAATCTCGCGTAGTTTAATGGTCTATTCATTATAAGTCGTGCGCCAAATTATATCGGTCGCTCGTACATTTTCTTTCGATTGCCGCCCTCCTTCTAAATTCTACAGTACACCTCTGCAAACGATTCATCTGTCGACTATAGCATATAACTGCTATTGTCAGGCTAGTGAGTACAATTTTTAAAGTGTTTTTGTCGGATGTGTACTGTAATACTCACACATCCTTGTTCCCCACTAGCTCCTGGTATTCCATCTAATCCTGCATATCCTGGCTGTCCTTGTTTTCCGGGTTCTCCACAATGTCCATGTTCTCCGTCCTTACCAGCTGGTCCTCTCTCTCCGGGTTCACCTCTACGACCGGCACAACCGGGCTCGCCCTTTCCGGTGAGACAGTCTGGGCCTGGTGAACCGGGCATACCGTCCTATAACAAATATTTAACATGTAAAAACAAATTGTTTTATTAATGTTGTACAGTTTATGCTTCATAATATGTACTTTAGAAAAGAAACCCTTGTTACCTTACTCTCCATCTATTTTGATAACAAAAAGAAATTGACGACTTGGTTCACTCAAACTGTTCCCACCGGCACATTCGCCGAGTCGCCCATCTATAATACCGGAAACCGGTAACCGGAAAACGTTTGAAAATGAAATATACTAAATTTGGTACAGTAAAATGCTATTGTGCGCTTACATATTCTCAGGATATGTTGCGGGAGAATTTAGAGGATACATTTTTGAATACTATAAATGCTACGTTCAGTTAGCTGACCATTCTTATATAAAACGATTAGTTATCAACTACTATGCAAATCTGATAATATGTACCTAATCGCGCTCGGCTTCAATCTTTGCTCTGATCGCGCCCCATTCCTAACTACAGTAACCTTACTTGTCCTGACAGTCCTTGCTCTCCGGGCTCTCCGGGTTCTCCTCTCTCGCCACGCTCTCCATCTTCCCCAGCTGGTCCTCTCTTTCCGGGGTTTCCATCTCTTCCGGGTGGTCCTTCATGTCCTTCTGCTCCAGCTTCACCGGCCTCTCCAGGGGGACACTTCAAGCATCCTCGTGGCATGTAGCTAGGTTGTTGGGCATTCGGTCCTGGTGGTCCGGTGGGCCCGTCCTTTCCGTCGGGTCCGATACTTCCAGGTTCTCCGGCGGTTCCGGGCAATCCTGGAGGTCCAGGAGGACAGTCACGTCGTGGCATTCCACAGTCTGAAAAAAGGTTTCGATGAGGTATTGAAATTGAAATTTTGAAACTTATTTATCCGGGTTGGGTCTACTTCAAAGCAAATTATATTTTGTATAATAATATCCTACAAAAACTTTCAAATTCCATAATTAAACCTGGTTCGAGATTACTGAATCGTGCATTTTCAAGTGATTGCCAGTTTTATAAGTTTTTCTATACTCACTGCAGCTAGCATCCCTTTTGTATCTGTTCAATCCCACCAACGAAGCAAACTCTGGAGCTCCGGATTCATGACCATGGAAGGATAGAATACCGGTCCAAGTGTCCTCTGAGACAATCTACAAAGATGAAATAAAGTATCGATACCAAAGGTATACTTGTTTTAGTTAAATAGAATATGAATGCAGCATTATCTTTCTTTTTTTTTGAAACCAGCTGAGTAAACCACAAAAACGAAATCTGTAACCTACAGGACTAATTTGAACGTTATTGCGCCAAAGCTGGGCGCTTTGAGCTTAAACCCCAACTCAGGGCTGGGGTTTCACGGGCCGGGGCCAAAATTTGAAAAGTCGGCACGGACGGGGCCCCTGCCCCAACTTACTCTGAACTCATCAATATTCTCCATAACATCGAATCGCATAGCATTGATCTCATTTGAAATGATATACCATCCAACCATAACTATTAACACCGCGATGGTTGAAACTGCCGTAGCTGTATAGACAGCGTATTGAACCATGATTCCTGAAAGAGGAAGTTTTATAAAAGTGTTTCAGGGTTTATAGACGTTCTATATTGCAAGTATTGTTTAAGAATGCAAATTCCCTAGGACCAGGGGATCTAAGCTAAGGATTCCTTTAAAAGTATGATATGATCGACTCAAGAGGAACAATGGAACGTTAATTACATATTTTGGGGTAATTTTGCGTATATTTTTGCTTCTCCAAACTTCGAGAACCATTTTCAATGAGATTATTATACAACACTTCATTTTGACTCTGAACTAGACTATATAAAGGAAGTTATGGTCTGGTTACCCGGTACGAGCCTATTTCGATATCAAATAAGTCTAATATTTTGGAGCGTTGCACGCCTTTTACAATTAAGACAAATATAGCAGATGGTTTGTAGCTAATTCAGGATTTGTAAAACTTGTAAGGTTCGTTGTATCAAAAGTCAATCGCCCAACTTGTTCAAAACGAAACTAAAAGTTTGGGCTGAAATTCAAAACTGTAAGTAAGACGGTTATAACTAGGGAGTCTAACCAGCAATAATACACCATGTAAGACTTTTCAACTATAGTCCATCTCAAGACCTAGGTTTCCAGCGCGGTATCATAAGTGGGGCTCAGTGTTATAAAAAATTAATCTAATTTTTGAGAAAACATATCACGGCCGATTTTACATCATATTTTATAACACTGCGCCCCAGTCGTGATACCGCGCTGGAAACCTAGGTCTTGAGAAGGACTATACATAACTATTATTCAAAATTGGAGTATAGGAACTCCAATCAACTAAACTACATAATAATCCGTATTATATTAATATTTGGTGTTGTAAAGATACAAATAACTTTACAAAGTTTATAAACAAAACACCTACCTAGTTCACCTTAGTAGGAACACTGTTCGTTGTATTTTTCCCAATATCATTGTATTTATACCCATAATACGGTCGACAAGCCTTCCGTAAAGAGGCCGCCTTAGGGAATTCGATCCCAAAGTTTGGCAGGAAAAAACATTTTCGATCTCGATATAACTTTCAAAAAAACAACTATGTCCCAGTGTTAACAGCCGAAAATCGGACTGCAAATCACTTTCTCTCGCAGGGGCGCAGAAAGTACGAATGGGGCGTCGGTGTTGCGCAGTTGGAATTCAAAAATCTGTGGAATTAAAGGTTTGTGGGAGGTTTTTGTTACGAGTAGGATCATGATGATGAGTTGTTCGTTTTTAAGAGTAGCGTCCAGCACGGTTTGAGTTTAGAGCTTTGACCGGACACCGAAAAGAGTGGGGAAAAAACGAGTTTTTTTTAAATCGGAAAATCCAGTTTCACCACTTCTACCAATTTTACCATATTTTTTTTTTCAAAAAGAAAACCAATTTTTCCAAAAAACATTTTTGTTCTCAAAAAATCTTACCAAACCCAACCCTACACCTAAAGTGTTGCATTCTGTTTCTGTAAGTATGCTTGGATCCATGAAAGCTTAAGGTTTATTTATCTTAGTTTGACAGATTAGAGTTTATAATTATGTATATATGTTGTTCCTGCACTTGAAGATTGAATGAAGGGAAGGCACCGTCTTTCCTCGGAGGATTCTGGAATGACAGGCAGAGACCCTCTATTAAAGATATCTACTATTATTGTGTTAGGAGTGATAAAGGAAACAATATATTTCAAATACTTTTTGAATAATATATAAATATTCAGAGAATACAGTAAAACTTGTTAATATTTATTGTTTTAGAATTGCTCTTTTTTTTCATTTTCTCCAACAAAAGATGATTGACAATGCCTCCAATGTCACATCTACCTTCCAACAAGACCAGTCTAATAAGATATTACTTGACTTGTAGATCTTTTATCATATTACTTTATTTCGGTAAAACAATAAAACTGTTATACTCTATTCTATTCAAAAATAAACAATAGAATAAGCAACGACCTCATAATTACTGAATTACTGCATTTAGAGCTAACCGATACTGTGTATTTACAGATTAAATATTTCACATTGGTTGATGAGCGAGCTACACCGGTTATACAATGTATTAGAAAACACCAAAACAGATTCGTTCATAGACCGATATAGCATTCATTTTATACAGCACCGCAGCCGTACCGCGTAGCTGCGGGATGGCAATGACAATGACTATATATACCCATGCAACTTTTAGTTTTACAGTAAGCCTGTACTACGTTTACGCTGCTAAACGTCATGCACCCTAATTTGCCAGTGGCAAAAAATGCCAATTTGCTAGTTTTAGGTGTCATTTACATCCGTTTCTTGTTAAAATATGATATTTTAATTGGTTGTAAAGCGATTATAAACTAAATTACAACTATTTTGTCAGTTTTAGAGGGTTTAAGCCGATTTTACATAAATAGTTAATTAGACTTGGAAGATTAGCAATAATTGAATATTATCATTAGAACATTGTGGAATTTCAGAGATTTTAGCCAATTATATGTTGAAACAGCCAAGAATTCATTAAATAGTATACTAAGCCTGAATCAGCCACTAAGCTTCTGCGTGCCTAAGCGGAGCTATCGCGCCCATTTTTATAGTTTCACCTTAGCGGTAAACGCGCTCTAATACACATGGGAGCCAAATGTCCGCAGTCCCTAAAGTTTGTACCAAGAAATAGGATTCCAACGGAGTATCCTGTCGAGCTGCGGTGTTGATTAACAATAAATGTACTATTGAAGAAAGGCGCATTATTATAAACACAGTAAGTTAATTGACCAACATTGTTTCAAAGAAAAATGTTTACACATTAACAGACTGACTGAATAACAACTGTAACTGATTCCGGAGTCATAAATTCACATAGGAGACAATTTTCATAAAATGTTCTTTGAAAAGAGGATTTAAAAGAGAATACCGTCACCATCCCTTCAAACAATAGCATAATGAAACATGCTCCCTTTCGAACACCGCGCTCTATTCCAGCGGCAACTTCGGCTTCTCCTTTTGGTTCTTTCATCTTTTGTTTAGAGTACAAAAATGTCAATCATTCTGTTGACATGATTCTGTGTTAGATATTGCCTAAAACACCTAGAGTTCACCTTTATCTTTCAATTTGAGCAGTTTATACTATCTCCATGGGGTATAACACCTTTTCTAACACCTTGAAGACGCAATACAAAAACACAATTCTCAAGAATAAAACAGCTATTAATTTAATTAGTTATTATTAAAAATTATTTTACATCTTAAAACTTCAAAGTTGAACGTGTGCGTTTGATATTCATGTACTACTAGTTTTATGGTATTTTGAACCCAAAAAGTAGGGGAATCTTGGAAAAAAAGGGGCTTGGTGGCTCAATGGTTAGAAGCTTTGCTTCGTAAGCTAGAGGTAGATAATTCGACTCCCCCGGTCGAATGAATTATTGCAAATCACTTTGATTCGCCGCCTCCACTCCCTGGTACTGTGCATAGTGATCAGTTCAGATTAGTTATGTTTGTGGGAGTTCAACACTACACCAACAAATAGGTGAAACTACGTAAACCTGCAGTAAATGATCGACCACAGGATCTCTGGAGTTTGGATCAGCTTCCGCGTACCACTCCAGACATAAAATCGTAAGATTATAATGAAGGATTAGCTTATACTAAGGGATTTGGAACGAAAACAAAGAAAGATCTCTGGTGAAATGATATGTTGAATCTTTTTACTTCTCTTTGTGTTTTCGAAAAAGTATCTATAAAAAGTAGAAAAAGTAAAGGATCTGAAGCTGTCTGTTCGACTCCCCGTAGCTGCAGAAGGCTTGGAAAGCCAGCAGCTTATTTATCCCATGTTTCGTGCACCCGCAGACTGAATGTTGGAAAGGAGCCGTCTCTGCTCAGTAGATTCCGGAAGGAATCGCCGAAGCCCTGCTTCGAATAAATCTACTATTATTGTGTGATATTTGCGATTACAGGAATGAACATGTTTTCGAAAAAGTAAATCATTCTTGCAATCATAGCCAAACTCACATATACTAATTGTATGTATTATAAAAACAAATGTGCCCCAATGATAAACATTTACATTAATTTAAACATTAGCTGAATTCCCATACTCAATTCGCTACAAGACCCATTGGGACCTCACACTGTGTCAACCGTACACAATTTCCTAACACCACCTTCTGTTAACTTTGTTGTGCAAGGTGAATAATTACAGTAATTAGGGGCGTAACAGATAGACCACGCCCATTTCCGTTTAGGAACCCGGATAGTTTATTTAGTAGAAGTTATGATAACACTCTTAGTTTTGTGACAGGTTTGTTTCTTGACGCTGTCAAAAGTGTCATTTTGACTTTCATGAAACCCAATTGATTTTAGTTTTTTGAATAGTTATTGTTTATTTATTCGTTTTATTTGATTCTCAATGAATTGATTTTGTAGTAGCATATATTAGTGGCCCAATCTGGTGGTAGCTTAATCCGGACCTATGTTCCACGTTTGCCAGTTTTTGATAAGTTTTTTGATAATCTAATAAGGTTAAACTTATTAGTTAAAAATGAGAGCATTGCGAGCGTTCTTTAGGCTTGTGCAGCTTCCAATCCAAAGCTTCCTTGGGTGTATCTCGGTATCCGTTGCTTGAGAATCATATATATAATCGTTCTTCATTCAATTCGACAAGCCCACCGTTTCGCAAGTTCATACACTGTTTTTATAAACAAAATACTTTTGTTAAGATAACTATCTGTATTTTAAGTATTAATATTTATTTAAATTATTTACATAGCTACATATATATTTTTAAGATAACGCTTAAAACACGGAGTCCAACGAAACCTGGCCAATATGGCAAAATCCGAAAACTCCAAAAAATCAAAATGTTCCCATTCTCACAGCCATAACATGTGCGCAACATCAAACAAGCGCAACACTAATCCCCTCTAACTACTCTTTATATAACTTCTTTTAATGTTATTATTAATATTATTATTAATTATAATGGTGGTCTTTCATTCAATTATGTTAATCCCTTTTATGACTTCTTCTAAATGGCCGCACTGTGTCCTCTGTTGCTGCTGGGAAACAGATTTACGGGCACCTGTGCGAACTGAGGCGGGGCCTAGCTTTTTTTGAGATTTGGGAGTTTTAGTTATAATATATATATATATATATATATATTAGTTATTTATTTTAGTTTTATTGTTTTTTATAACTTTGAAACTTTAAATTCCTCAGAGTGTTCTTAGAGCTCTTTTCAAAGAGATCGCGGCAGACGTTTGCAGCGATTTTACAATTTGGAATATTTTAAGAGTTTTGGAAAAAACTATTTGTTCAGAATAATGAATACCACTGTATAGTCGACTGATAAATCGTTTGCAAAGGTGTACTGTAGAATTTAGAAGGAGCGCCGAAAGAAAATGTACAAGCAACCGATAGAGTTGTGTGCTCACCTTATAATAAATAGAACTTTAAACTACATGAGATTTGTCCGTAGACTATAGTGTACGACATAAGTTTTAGTTTTTTATATAGTTTACGTCAGAGTTATGCTGTTTTTGTCTACCATTCCCTTTAGTATCACTGTGTAACTTTTTAAAATCTTTTAATTTGTGTTATTTTTAAATATCATTTTTAAAATACTATATATTTCATTTAGATGTTAATATCCTACTTTGCATTATGCTTCCTCTTACTACCTTACACTATTTGCGCTGAACCCGCAGCACTGCTCCACGAACACTGCAAACCCCTTCTCCACAATGGATACTGTAATCTGGAGTGCACGGAAGAATTTGTGGAGTTTCAGCGTATTCAGCCAGCTGGCGATTGTGTATTATTTCCTGTACAAACGGTGGGTAGTTAATTTGATTTGGGGTTAAAAAAACTCCGAGTTCTTAAATGTAAGATAGAGAGAGCAAGGGAATACGGTAGAAAACGGCCCCTCATATACTCAGGATTTAGAAATCTTATTCTCAAAAATTTAGGTCTACGTTGTTTTTAAACCAGAACACTGGAAAAGACATTTACCAAATTGTTAATAATAATAACAAATAATATATATATATATATATATATATATATATAAGAGAAAATGAGTGAACAATTCTGAGTTAATTAAGTATAAAAACAGCAATAATATTTATATTTTTCCCAAAGTACAATTAAATGAAAAGCATTATGATGACAGTCAGAGCTGTTAATCCGGTCCGATATACAGCTAATATGGCCCGGTCCGGCCTGAAATTTTGGAGGTCCGGCCGGGCCGTCCGGATCCCCAAAATGAAAAGAATAAATGTTGCAGAAAACTGCAAATCTGACAATGACGTTCGACGCTCCTCCTAAACGAGAAGATGCTTTCTCCTTGGAACCGATGATCGGAATAAGTATGGAAGCAACAATTACCAGTTTCAGATTTGTAAGTTGTACTCTATTATTTTAGCTTTATGGTTTTATAATTACGGTAGTTTTGGTACAAAAAACTTAGAAGAAGCTTGAAATTACCAAATTTATGAGTAAATGCTCAGTGATCCCAGTCCAAATTTATAAAGATGGCCGTCAATCAAAACCTGCACCCAGTCCAGCCCAGCTGACTTAAGCGCTTACTTTGTCCAGCCCAGCTGCCAATCTCTACTACTATATTTTCCTTCCTAAAAAAAGTCCAAAAAACGGTTATTTTAGGTAAACGACAACCAAGTTCGAGTGTTAATGAACGTGCGGAGTTCGGGGTCCGACGCCGAGTTATATGCTGTAATCAGAGAACTGGAAGCTGTAAGTTTTAGAAGTTATCTTGCTAAAAAAGTTAATCCGATAGGAGGACTAACCCCTGATTCATATATATTTTTGTATTATAGCCTGCATTAAGAGCTAGGTTTCAGGCGCGGTGTCTTGGGAAGAATGAAAGGAAATTTGTGGATTTGGAGCATTTTCTGCAAAACACCGGCTCTTTCAAGGATACCGCGCTGGACATCTAGCTCCTGGTACAGACTGTACATACTTCAAGCGTAACATCAGATTTCAATAGCGGTTGCTAACATACATACTGCTATAGTCGGCGGAGAAGGCTTATGCAAGGGTATACGGTACGAACTACAACTTTTCTTAGAGCGCGGCCGAGCAATAGAGCGCGAAAACGAGTCCATGATGCAATGTACAACACCACATCTAACTTATTCTACTGAAATAATTAATATATGTAAGAATATAACTGTTTTGCGCATTCTACTTTGAGCACTGAGACTTTTAACTTGCATATCGTCTGTCCGCCGACTAATAGTCTAATAAAATACTTTTTACGAACACTTGATGCACTTGAACTTAACTCTACCGTATAAAATGTAACAATTTTGTTTACTTTAGGAAATCCTGAGTCTAGGGATCGGCAATGTGGTCAACTCTACTATTCAAAGTGATCCAATACCAGCTTCGGAAACAGATCGCAGCCCTCTCGCATTTGTCATAGGAGCTCTTATACTTGGTATCCTCTTCGGTACAGTAATAGTGGGCGGAGTCAGCTCTGATCGGACCAGGGAGTCAAGAAGTATGAAGCCTACTCTGGTATGGTATCCACCGAAGGGGATTCAGGAGAATCCAGGTAGGTATAACGGAAGACGGCCGAATCAGGGTCCGACGGGTTGGGCCTGGCCGAGATCATAAAATTTCTCAACGGGACGGCATAGGTAAAAAAATTTTGAAGTCTGGGTGACCGGGCCTAGAAGCCAAATGAGAGTTTGTTTTTACTACACCACTCTTTTAAATGATTTTACAAAACCGCGCTCGATTCCTAGCCGTTGGAACTGACTGTAATATTTTCTTTAGAACATGCTAAACATATGATGATCGCACCGCAACACCATTATAACACGGCAATGCCTTATTACGGTCAACAGATACAGAATTATGAACATTATTTGTAAGTTAAATCTAAAAAAGATATTTTATATTTAAAGATAATTACCTAGCCATAGCTAAATGTTATATGAGCTTGCCATATTCAAAACATAATTAACATGTTACTTGATAACTACATATAAAAACCCGGGCAGGATACTTGATTCTATAGAGCAGCATTCCAAAAGTTTTGATTCAGCGATCGTATTCACCACGGCTCAACGACTACCGCAAATTTAGGAACTGTAGTACTTCTCACCAAAATTATGGATTTCTACCGTCACCTAGCCAGCTGATCCAGCCAATCCAAGAAGCTCCACTGCATCCACAACAACCTACAATGCTGTACACACAGGCATGCCAGGGAAATATTAGTCTAGCGGTAAGTTCGCCTTTATTAGAGCAGGTTCTGATGCTTCTAACCCATAAAGCTAATTTATCAAACGCAAACATGATCGATTGAATGGTCATTAAAGAAAATAGAGTGGATTTTAAGTTTAGTTAATTTTTCAAACATAATACGCAAATTAAAGGGAATTCCTGTCAGTTGAACGATGTATTTCACTAAATTTGAATTCCAACAGTTGGCGCCAATTTGGATTGGAGCACATTCTTAAAGTCCTTTAATGAAACACTCTTAGTTGCAGATAAATCCTTCCGAGATTTCCCAGTCAGTTAACGGGATCTATGCTATTCATGCCGTTGTAAGTAGATCGGTAAAGAGTCAAGAGGAAGAGAAGCCAATTATCCAAGACATCCAGAAACTAATAAACGCAGGAGCCGACATTAATCAGAAGACCTGTACTAGAAGATATTGGAGTCCCGAGAGGGGAATTAAAGGTACGGTAATCTGTAAGAAACGCAAACGAATCGCTTGCAGCTAAAGGTCTAAATTAGAATTAGAGCAAAGATTTGCTGAAATTGTTCTAATAAGATCTAATAAATTTGCAGTTCGTACCGTAACCCATTGCAAGCGATTAGTCCACCGACTATAATCCGGGCCCCGTAAACTGATTTGTTAATCTCTATGTTTATCTTTATAGAAACTAATTCAGTTTAATTCTTCTCAATAAGTTAGAAAGAAACCCAGAAATATAGGCCCTGCCTGAAAATTTCAACTTTATAATTATAAACTACTTAACTTTGTTGAATTTAGAAAAGGTTAGGCGTAAACAATATTCATTTCAGACGAAGAAACGGCTCTCATCATTGCCGTGACGAGAAATCTGTATGCAGTTGCGGAATTTCTGCTTGAGAATGGAGCCGACCAATGGGCGTTCAACAGCAGTAACTCTACATGTATGCATCAAGCTGTGCAAGGAAGCGATGTTAGGATGCTGAAGCTGCTAGTGAAATATCATAAAGAAGATCCACAGAAGGATGAGGTAAGCTAATTATAACATGAAGTTAGGGAATGAAACGTTGCTTGTACTTCTGTCCTGCGCTAAAATCTAATACTATAGTTGTGGGGTACGTTTTTGGCAGATTTCCAAAAACTGGTTTTCCGCCAAACCCTTAAAAGATAAAAATATTTTAAATCCTGAATTAGAGACCCGATAGTGATTTTTTATTCACTATTTGAGATACCGCCTAGAATAGTGAAATTTAACAGAAGTTCGAATAATACGGTACAACTCCTCCATTCTATAAAAACCATGAATTATAGCTTATCAAGCTAATGCTGCGCAATCAAAAGTCTACAATGCCCTTGACAGAAAAACTCTAAACTTATGTTTTGCTGCATTACCAAGTCTCCGAAGTTCTGCATAAACACTAGTTTTTAGCTTATCGGCGGTCGCGGGAAGATTGAAGCTCTTAACATTAACCTTCTAACTCCACTGATGTGCTGTGCCGATGCTCCGCCTCCTTATGCAGTCGAAATGGCTAAGATATTGATTGAAGCTGGAGCTAAAGTGGACAGTATCGAGGATCATGTAGGTGTCCGGAAGAGATTGAAGCTTTTGGAAGCTCACTTTAGAGCTTCGGAGTAAATTACAAGTCAAAAGCTCGCTAATCTTTTCAAAAGCTAGGATTGAAGGTCTATTTTTAATATTCGTGAAAACATCAAATTCAGACCTTATTTGAAGTAACGAAACTGACATATTTGACAATAAATTAAGTTAAGTTCACTTTATATCTAAATCAATAGTTTAGAAAAGACGAAATGTCCTTCACTACGCTGCTATGTTAAATAACCTGGAGCTTCTTGAGTATCTTCTAAGTCTGGAGACGATTAAGTTGGAAACTCAGGATGATGCAGTGAGTTTTGTGTTCCCCTATTCTATTTTCCAAAACATATATCGATCCGCGCCCCATTCTAGTTCAAAGGTCTATTTATTCAAACCGGAGTATAGTCGACAGAGAATCGCTGACAGGGGTATACTGCAGGGCTTCAAGGATTGAAGCCTATTTCTGTCAAGAAGGCGGGTATCCAAAGAAAAAAGACTGAAAATCAAGTTTAATAGAGCCGCAGAGCAAGATTCCTAGTCCTTTAATTGCAAGCAGTTCATCCGCCCACCATTAATTGTCATTATTTAGGGAGCTACCGCGCTAATGTTGGCTGTACAGCATGGATATACTGAAATAGTTAGGCGACTTTGGGAAGCCGGAGCATGTTCTAAGACCGAGAATGTTAACGTAAGTTAAAGCTGTCTTCGAAATAAAATTTTCTATTCTATTCTATTCTATTCTGTAGAATCTTACATTTCCCAAAGGCTTCACAATATAAAGCACAGGCTCCGGACGGTATGAGGACTCTACGAACAGGGCCCAACGGCCTTGAGAGCTACAACTTTCCGTTATTCTCTATAATTTGGTTCTATTCTAAATAGATGATGTGCATTTATTTTACGCGATGTTGTTAATTTCAAAGAATATTCGGTGCCGCACCAAAGCAAAACTAAAAAAAGACCTATTTTGACTCAAACATTTGACAAAAGCTACAAAAATTTTGTTTTGTTTCTGCCAGTAATGGTTTAGCGGTGGTTTTGCATCTAATGAAAACTTTTAGAATAGATCCTGCCTAACAATGTAAGAACAAAAGCTCGAATATAGTTTATCTCAAGACCTAGGTTTCCAGCGCGGTGTCACAAGCGGGGCGCAGTGTTTTAAAAAATGAATGTAAAATGGTTGTCGACTTGGTGCGTCTTCTCCAAAAGTACATTCATTTTTTATAACACTGCACCCTGCCCGGGGTACCGCGCTGGAAACTTAGGTCTTGAGATGGACTATACATCGAAAAAGTAACCTTCTAAACTGGATTCTTGATATTCTTGATATTTCATGCCGAATATAGTCTTAACCCATCCAAATTCTAATTTTAGTTGCAAAACTCACTTCAAATAGCAACGGAAAGCAACTTCGTGGATATAGTGAACATATTTAAGACCAGTCGGAAGAGAAAGGTTTGTTATCATATAAATAGATCATGACGGACCCAGTCGGTTTAAAAGATCGGCACCCAGACTCGAATATTCCAATATATGCTCTAATTTTTATTAGACCAGTAAAATAAGACATTACTTGTGTTCTTTACGCTATAATCTCTAAACGAATCATTTACGGTTCAATCTAAAGCAATTTTCTTGCTCCCTAAGCTAGAGCAAGTTGGGACTTCTTATTGTCTAAGGGTTGTGCCGCCTAGGAAGTATCTTCTAGAAAGCTTCAATTTTATGAATTATCAAATTGTTGTTAAGAAAAAGAAAGCTAAGCGCATACAGTATTGGGCGCCCTTGTACTACATTGCATTCTTCTTTGAAACCCCGCCCCCTTTCTCACTGGACAGCGTTTCCTTACAAAGGTGAACCAGAGGATCTCGTATAAAACTCGTCATAACGAAGCTTAAACATAAGATTTGATAAATCTGTTTTCGGAACTATGTAACTATACTAATAGGCCAATTTTACCACCGGATTTATTCAGAAAAATGCACACATTTTTTGGTGGGTGCCGGTCGCTACACATATTGTTAACGGCTAAAGCAAATCAGAGTTACGAAACTAGTCTAACCAGAATAAGTGAACACATCTTTAGTCAGGGCACAATCAATTACTGGTCAGACCAGGCCAGGTCCCTGAACCATTACAACCCTGGTTTGGCTAGCCTGAGCAAAGTTGAGCAATCCAGGCCTCGCCAGGCCATTTTGACAACCTTGAAACAAATTACCGCTTTTTAAAGGTCTGTTCCTCATTTATTTTGTTCCAGTCGTCTTCTCCGCGCACAACTCTCCAAGAAGGAAAACGAACTCCTCCAATGGAACATAGAAGCACACTTGGGGATGTCACAAATACAGTACCAATATTTCACACTCCACCTTCTTCTTACGAGAACAACTTAACTATGGTAGGTGAAAACTTTATAGGAAATGAGTCTGGTAAACAAAAGTTAAATCGAGCTTGACTAGTACACAGAGGTGTTAACGGGCACCCCTACCAGTACTCGTTGGAACTAGTGTTTCATTCTCGGCCGGCTTACTCTAAATCCTGTTTGCGTTATAGCTAGATAGAGCGCCATTCAAGCCGGTAAGATGGTCCAGGTTTGATCCGCGTAAGTCCGAATTGTCCGATTGGCTTGTGTTACCGTAAACAAGAAAGTGTTCAAGGGTCAGATTGCTTAGACCTATAAAGGATAAGAACTTTTATAATCTGTAACAAAAGCTAGGTTTCAGCGGAGTATCCTACGAAGCAGTGGGTTTGTTTCAAAATAAAAGGAAAATCGGTGAATTGAGAGCTTGTCCTTCAAAAGTACATTCATTTTAATCTAGAACCTCTTCTCCCCTAATCTAATTTTAGTCTAGCGATAACTGCGCTGGAAAAGTAGTTCTTGATACAGACTATATCTTTTTTAACCATTTCCTTTCCAGAACCATACACCGATGTTACATGCGCAACACACATCACCAGACTCGGCTGAAATAACAGACTATCATCATTACTCCATATATAGCAACCAATATATAGGGTACAACGGAAAAGAAACTGCTCAAATTTTTACGCCTGTTACCCAAACCTTTGTTTGAAATTAGCTAATATAGTCTTTATATAGAAACTCTGTGGCCGTAGTTTAGAAACACCCGGGTGGGTGCCCGAGCAGTTGATAATTGTTGCCCGGGCAGGATAAAAACTGCCCGGGCACCCACCCGGGCGTTTCGAAACCAGAGCTGTTAACCCGGCCCGGCTTTTCCGGCCCGGCCCGCCCCGGCCCGGCCTGGGCCCG
>JAQGAV010000230.1:0-39967 GCA_034691345.1 Phasmarhabditis papillosa
ATATATATATATATATATACGACTAAAGATAAAGTTGAGTATTAAAGGCAAGGTCTACTCAAAAATTTCTTGTCAATTTTAATGTTAAAATCGATAAACCTATCAATACTGAATTGAAAGATGAAGATCGAATTTTTTTACGATCATTTTAAACCGAGTTATGGTTTTTTGAAAATCCAGCCACCCTGCGCTTAGGTCAGCGAAGAGACGGAGTTTGGGCATCGCGCAACCATTAGTGGCGGACCTTCCCCATAACTCGAGAACGAGAAGGAAATTCAAAAAAAACTAAAAAATATTTCTAGCATTTTAATTACTGAAAACAACAGTATTTGCGAAATAGAAGTAGAATTCGTAACATAAATATGGTTTTCAGCAACTTTTGAAATATCGGAAATACAGTAGCCCGATAGCGATGCCCAAAATTTAAAATGCGGTAAAATTGTTCGTTTTCTTCAAATTTTTTGATATTTATATAGTTTTTCATAACTTTTCAATCTTAATAATATTACACGAAAATATTGACAACAAAGTTTTCAGTAGATCGTGCCTTTAACTGAAAAAAAATCAACCATAAAATAAAATATTCATCGAGTTTCTAAGGGTAGCGAGATGAGCACAAGACATTTCACCAGTTAACATCCATGTGATCCACGGTGTGGAGGATTCTTTAGTTCTTCTTATTAGTTATTTTTTTTTAGTTAAAAAATATGAATAATATCATATTTGCATTTATAAAATATTAATATTTTTAGCTCTACATATCTGGCCTATCTCTAACAATGAGTTTGTTTCATAGTTTGCACGTTATCACTGATTTGAGATAAACTGCATCATTTGCGCTTACCTTCCCGTTAAATATGTTGGTATATTATTTATAGAAAGATAGCTTATTTATATTTTATAAAGAGTTGATATTTTCATTAATTTATAACATCTTTGTTTAGCTATAGTGCCTGAACAAGTTGTATTCCTAGAATTTATCAACATTTTGATTTGTTATATAGATTTAGTAAGATTAAAAACGAAAAAGTATTCAGAAAAAAAAACAATAATTCTTTGCAAACTAGTTTCTTTCTTAATCTTAATTGAAAACTATTACATTTTAAAATTCCCTGGACCATCCAATCAATCAATCAATAATATTGCAAATCTTCCAAACATTACGCGTCACAATCCTCTTTTTAGTTGTTTTTCAAATTTTGTTTATAGGAAAATAAAACTAAACTTCTATAACTTTTTCCAACATATTCACAAAATATTTCTGTTTTCATTACTCATTTATGTTACAAATATAGCGATACGCAGAATAATATACCATTTCACTATATTTAAACGAGTTCTACTAATCTTATATACTTTATAGGAATCATAACCCATTCTCTTCCAAACAACAGTCGATATTTTCATAAGTTTTTATTTATAAATGTAAGATAATAGTTTGGGAGGTCTGATATATGATTGTGGGAGGTGTGTTCGCAATACCGCACTAGGTGGCCGCCGTTGCACTTAATAAATATGTCCCCGTGGACCCCCATTTATTACAAACTTCCACTATACTAAAAAGATTCTTTAATTATTTTGTAACATGTCTAATACAAATTAGAACAATGCTTTAAACTGTTTCTTAACGTCATATACTTACTATGATTATTAATTCACTAACAAGTTATTCGAATAGTTCAGATCTAATCGGAACATAGTTATTAAAACTGCATCTATCCTGAAAATGAACACTTTGATCTTGATATTTTAGCAAATAACTTTTCCTGAGAATTATATATTCTATTATTCAAGATGTTTTTCGCAATGCACTAAGTTTATATGTTTGATAACATTAATATTAAAAATAATACAATTAAAATATTTAAGGATGTCTTCCTCGCATAGGTTTTTAACCCTAGATGGGCTGATGCCGTCGACAATATTCGACCGAAGTAAGTCTAAAGGAGAACTAGAAAAGTGTCTGTATTTATCCGAACAAATGACCCACTTAACCAGCTATCTAAAGAGAATGATTGTACTATTGTAGACTAATCTATTAAGGCGACACCGATATGGATATCTCAGAAGAAATGGAAGAAGTACGCGAATTACTCTACGAACTCATCAAAAAGAGCTTCCCGATGGGAGTTTCATCCTCACATTTGGCGGAAAAATATAAAGAAGAGTTAGTTAAATAACACTTTTATACTATTTTATATGCTTTTAATAGATAATAATGAAATTGATGTTAACGAAACATATTTGAACAACCTTGCTAGTGTTGTTTGCTCTTTTCGTTTATACTCGCGCGCCGCTACAGCCACCCCCTTACCACCGAATCCGCCAAATATGGATCAGTGATTGCTAATACAAATCAGTCTCTGGAAATAGACCTGGCGTCAAAATTACTATTTTTATTCTACCAATCCTTTAATGAACTAGGTTATTATTTTATAAGTAATAGTATTATTTATTTTAAAACATATAATCCCCCTATATTAACACTAAAATACTTATATTTTACAATTATATTACAGATATGTGGCTAAAGGACTGGGGCGCGAATTACCAGAAGACTGGTTGGACCAAGTGGCCGCTGCCGAGGAATTTGAAGCCCAGACTAGGGGACCGCTGACTATTTTATTTGTTCGCCTATCAAATACAACTTCCTTCAAAAGACCACCAGTACCATTAACTAATGTTCGCAGTAAGTTAAATATTATAATTTTATGATAAATATAAGCAAACTATTTTAGATTTAACACTTATAAGGTTGGTTTACAGTTGTTTTGTGATTGTCTGTAATTACTATGTAAACTTATTAAATAGGTATTTGTAAAGCTATTTAGATTAGACCAGGCCATATTGATATAAGCAAATCCCCAACGTCAGAATAGTTATAACTTGTTAATAATACTATTATTGACGAGTTGTTTCTTATAGTTATATCGTCTACAAAAGCTAATGAGGACCCTCTTCTTGCCAAAAAAAGAAAGAATCAATATCCACTAATGCATGCAGAACAGGTCCGAATATATTAACTTAACCTAAATACTATAATTAGTTACAGCTAACACATCATTCTGGAATAATTGGAGTTAAATCTGATGTATCCGTCGTGGCCTTCGAGACTTCCGAGGAACTGTATATAAGAGCTAGCATACAAGAGAAAGAATTCCACGATCTTAAAGAAGATTTAGCTAGATTCTATGCGGAAGGAGATGCCGATTACCGTGTTCAGATATATGTAATAGATGCTACAGTAACCCCGTATACCGTATAACTTTCAGGAAATTCTAAGCGGTGGAGCTTATGCATTGCGAGATGCAGGCGGTGACTGGTTTAGAATTCTTACCGAGGTGAAGAAAAATTTTACTATGTGAAGTTCATATATTTTTAGGATTTGCCGCACAATGGGGTTGTCAAGTGTTTCTTCGTGGATGTAGGTGTTCGCGGACTATACCCAATTCGAGACCTTAGATTACTACCGGACCCTCATCACAGTATTACAAGAGGTAATACTTATTAAATATTGTTCATCTATCATATGTATTTAGTTCCACCATTAGCTTTACAAGTTTCCTTGAATATTCAATCGTCTAGCAGAGGCGTTGGTGTCGACAAAATTCTTAAGGAAATGTTGTTCGAGAATGATTCTATGGAGAACTTAGTTCCCGTCAAGATACAGGTATAATAAACTAGAACGATAGGTATAGCAGGTTTGTTTAGTTAACTGCTCTCAACGACGATGTGCCACCAGTTGCCGAGTTGTTCACTATGGATGGTAAATGTATAAGAGAAGAAGTACAAAACCGATTTGCATTGGGAAGAGAAAACAGTGTGCAGAACAAGTTAGTTTATTAAACTCCTATTCACAAATGAAGTAAAAGTCCTTATAATATAAATGTTATAGTAATAAACAGGTTCCCAATACTATTATCAGCCATGGAGGTCGGACCGGGTTGTTTTTGGAGTATGTTTCATAAATTGGCTGTGACGAGTCTCAAACGGAATCTTTCTAACCCCCTAAGAATGTTATTCTTCTAGAACACCTACCGTATCACCTACTCCGGTTGCTCTACTTGGCTGTCTATTTGGCGGAGAGACGGATATTGTGCCACTAGCGGCTAATCAAATGCCCGCATCGCCATTTCCTGCAAATGCCCTGTTTGCGGCCGGTCCGACTGATATAAGTCTGCGACAAGTTTCTTTGGTTTGTTTATTAGTTACTTATTGCTTCTTATTACAGTTGTAGGACCCCATGCCGGATTACATGTACAACAGACTACAAGATGAATGTGAGTGCCCGGATGCGGCCTTAAAGGAAGACCCAGTACCGAATCTATTCTATGCAGCTATGGTGGATTGCAGATGGGAGAGAGTGCAATGCATCCGTGCCAGCAAGATAGGTAGGCAATATTATGAATAATGGTAATATAATAATTCATCATCTAACTAGAGTATCATATTATCTCGATAGAATATATCTAACATATTGATATCGTTCGCAAATAAATAAATAAACTAGAGTAAACTAAATAATGTTCTTTTTATAATTAAAATACTTTACAGACACTTGTTCATATTGTGTGTACTTGATAGATGTTGGTGCATTTCATTATGTGAGAAAAGAGTATATGCGTAGTTTAAATGCTAAAACTCCTTTTAAAAAGATGCTTATGTTCAAATGCAAGGTGAGATTATTAACATATTATCAAAAGAATTAAACTGTTCAGCCGATTTCCACATTCCCTTCTCAGCCTGTAACTTTATATATCCTTTATAGTTGTAAAATTCCTTATTCCGCTTTTTTCTTTCAGGTATTCGGTGTGGTTCCATCGGCTGGTGCAGATGTCTGGAGTCGAGAGTCCCACGAGGCTGTACGAGAGTTCTTTGAAGCGGGCATGGGCGAAACAGTACAAGTATACAAAAAAATAATATAGATATATAGAACGCAAACTTATTTAAGGTATCACCAATTACTAACGGATGGTCCGAATGGAAGCAGATGAATGCGCCAGCAGTACCCGTAGTAGAGGCCCGAGTTTCCTGTTGCGGTCGAGATTTGGCCGATTGGCTTATATCTTGCGGGTTGGCCTTGCCCAAACCCTTCTGAATTCTAAGGTATGAATTAAGCGATACAAGTAGGGGCCGAGAAAGTCAGCTTACTATTAAGATGACATTATATCGTAAAAAGGTAAACATCCGTAGTTGAACAAATCACAACTAATAAAATAAGCAAGTCAGACTGAGAAACACTGAAAAGTAAATTTTCTTAATAAAGTCTCAGTCAGTTTTTTCGCCAAAGGAATGTCAAAACTAGTGAATAAATGCAATCCAGAGCTTGATGCTATTAAAAGATCATATACAAAAACTTGAATGCGCTACCTGTATTAAAAGTCATGAAATACATAATATATTTTTATACATGTTATATATGCAGAGAAAAAATACAAAGCAAACATGTTTCAGATGTTGTCCAGCACAGCTTGCCGTACTGGGTTGCCGCCATTCAGAAGACCCATCCCCCGACCACTGCTTGAATAATTTCTGATGTTTACATGTTTCATATGTTTTTTTTAATAAGTTTCAGATTTCGTGTGGTATAGTTTATTTGATTTTAAACGCTATTTTCTAGTCATATTGCGATAATTTAACAAATATATTATGATAGCCAAACTATCCTTCATTTTCCTTCGAACACTTTTCCAATTTTTATTTGTGGGACTTTGTCCTTGGCCTTGTTTGCCTTCCTTAGCTATTATGTAGTGCGCTTTCTTCCTTCGTGATTTTTAGCAGTGTTCTTCTAATAATTCTTCATCGCTATTGTGGTATTTTCACTTTGCTCATTGTCGATTACTCAATAATTAATATAATGCTCAGCTTTCTTCCCATCCGGCCTTACTTATGTGCAATTGTGATATTACATAGAAATATATTAGATTTTACTATTATAGCTTATGTTCGCATAATTATTATGAATGATCCATGTTTATAAACGTTAAAATGTCTCATTTTTCCCACATATGTGTTGATTCCGGTCAGTATCTAGCAACTACATGTGTTTCGGTTTGTAAATAGCAGAACCTGTGCTCCTCGTTTAATTCGAAAAATTTCTCGTAGTTCCAAATAACAAGAATTTGCTCTTTTGTTAAAATTTTTCATATACAAATATCCATTTTATTTAGGAGCCACAGGAAATGCGTCTGCAGCCGGCAGTCTGCAGAGCCATTTTGGTGACATCCATAGTATGGATGCTTATCGACATGCTGATCCTCTTCTACTATCTTGATCCGGGAACAACCTACACAGAATCTCATCCAAAGTGAGTGTTCAATTAACTATTTCTGAATAGTAGTTTTAAGGTACCTTCCTCTGAAATCTAGATCTGATAAACAGAGAGGTGATGAGATCAAGGAGGCTCCTATTGCACACAGATCTGTTGCGAATTTGATTGAGCCTGCCGTTCAGAAAGAACTTGATACGCTTCTAAATGGTTGGTTCATTTTATCTAACTTTCATTAAACTAATTTTAAGTACAATCATTTCGTGATCCCAAGCACGGTGAAGGTGGAACTGCGGTTGATGTCCCTAAAGAATTATCCAGTCAGAAAGATACTCGGTTTTTAGAAAATCAGTTTAATGTCGTGGGTTATTTACAATTTTCGATATATGTTGCCTTATTTCAAAAATTTTCGAAGATTACATGAATCGTTCTTTTTTTCAGGTTGCCAGTGAGATGGTTTCAGTCAATCGTAGTCTGCCTGATTATCGAACCAATCAGTAGGCGAATGTTCAAAGTTGTAATCATTCATTTTTAATAGGTGTCGCCAAAATGCTGAAAAGATACCATCTTCTCTTCCCAAAACTTCTATTATCATTGTGTTCCATAACGAAGCATGGACCACTTTGCTTAGAACACTGCATTCTGTCCTGAATAGGTTGTTCATTTTTTTGTTTTCTGTTTATGGTTTAGTTTTAAGATCACCTTTACATCTGATCGAGGAAATTATTCTTATTGATGACCTCTCTGACAGGGATTACTTGCGGAAGCCGTTAGATGCTTACATCACTCGTTTCCCTGTATGGTTTACTTCATGAGATATAACCTATATGTTCTTGCAGATACCCGTGCATATTGTGCATTTAAAAGAGCGCTCTGGTCTTATTCGTGCAAGGTTAACAGGAAGTGGTATGGCCAAAGGAAAAATTTTGCTATTTTTGGACGCTCACGTGGAGGTAATTGTCGATTGTATCCATTGTTTTTCTTAACAAAATATTAGGTGACGGAGGGTTGGCTAGAGCCTCTGGTTGATCGCGTTGCCGGTGATCGAAAGAGAGTTGTTGCTCCAATAATCGATGTAATATCTGGTAGGTACCCATATTTTTTCTAATGATACTATCATTCTTTAGATGATAATTTCGAATATGTGACAGCCTCGGATACTACTTGGGGAGGATTCAATTGGCACCTCAACTTCAGATGGTATCCAGTTCCCAAGAGAGAACTTACGCGGAGAAATGGAGATAGAAGTCAGCCTATACAGTATGTACATTATTTGGTATAATCACACATTTTTTCTTTCAAGAACGCCCACCATTGCCGGAGGTTTATTTGCAATTGACAAACAATTTTTCTACGATATTGGATCTTATGACGAAGGAATGCAAGTCTGGGGTGGAGAAAATTTGGAGATTTCTTTCAGAGTTCGTTGTATTTAAGCTTGCTATTATTTACTTTTATGCTAGGTGTGGATGTGCGGTGGATCTCTTGAAATACATCCATGTTCTCGTGTCGGACATGTTTTTAGAAAACAAACTCCGTATACTTTCCCTGGAGGAACTGCCAAAGTAAGCGATGTGAGGAAGCGTCCTTCTAACTTGCATAAAGGTTATTCATCATAACGCTGCACGTACTGCCGAGGTCTGGATGGATGACTATAAGGAGTTTTTCTACAAAATGGTACCAGCTGCTCGCAGAGTTGATGCTGGTGATGTTTCTCCGCGAAGGGAATTACGAAATACTTTGCAATGTAAATCATTTAAGTGGTAAGCTTTTTGGTTTTATAAATTGAACATTATTCGCATTCTAAGGTACTTGGAGAACGTATATCCCGAAGCACCCGTACCTGCCGATTACAAATCTCTTGGCTCAATTAGGAACGAGGTACGTTTAGCAATTGTCACATGTTCTATTTGTATTCTAGGCTACAAAACAATGTATGGATACATTTGGAAGAAAAGATGGAGGTGTCGCTAGTCTTACTGGATGTCATGGACAAGGTGGAAATCAGGTATATATCAATTCTTTATTGTTCACGTGATTTGATTGTCACATGTTTCTATTAATCAAAATATTTTTAGAATTTCGTGGGATCATTAAATTACCAGGTAAAAGTTCCAAATATTTTTTGTTGGGGTATTCTGTTTACATTCCTCCCATTTCGTTTTGTTAAACCGCTTTATACGTAGCAAATTTACCATTTTAGGCTTGGTCACTCACGGGTAAAGGTGAAATTCGTTCTGACGACCTTTGTCTTTCATCTGGGCCCGCCTTCAGCATAAACAGTGAAATGCATCTGGAACGTTGCGCTGCTGGTAAAGCTAACCCCAAGCACACATTCATATTCAAGGTATACTTTTCTTGTTGTCAACTACATTTTTCGGTTGTTTATAGGTTAATAAGCTGATTCACAACAAATCGCAGAAGTGTGTGGTAGCAGCATCCGGTGACAAAGTTGAATTGGGTGATTGTGGAAATGAAAATACAAATCTGCGATGGACTCTGGAAGGCTACTCCGGGCTTTAATTTTCTTTTTAATTGTATTATATTTTATTTATTTTTCTAGTATGATGTCTCATTCATCACATGGGTTTCTGAGAGTTTTATCAATGTCCTTCTTTTTATTTGTTTTATCCATTTATGTGCCTAGATATTTTTTGGTGAATCTGTCACACTTTATGAATTGTTATCCTTGTTTATTTCTTCTGAACAGTATTCAAACTATCAGTCATATGTATAATAGCTGTGATTATTAAGGTTGTGCCTCTTTTCTGAGTGAATTACTTTTTACGGATATTTGGGTTGTTCCAATGCATAACTTTTCTGATGTGTTGTATTGTTTCTAATAAAAGCTTGTCATTTCCACTCGTTTATTTATCGGTTGTCTCCAAATAAATAACAAATGAATTCTATGCTGCTCAAAAAAGATCTATTCTGTTCAGTATTATGTCGGCTCGCTCTTTCCTTGCTGCTACACGTAGTGCGTCGTGGAACATTAACGGAGGTTCCATCAGATCAGTTCAATCATGGGTCCATAAGTGGAGTAATTTTCAAAGATGGCAGGAGCTTGAGAAAGCTAAAGTAGTTTTTGGTCATTGCTTTTTTTTATTTATTTTGTTTAGGACACTCATGTAGATGAAAAACAGCGCATGAAAAGTCATATTGTTCTTCCAACAGGATTATATATTACGCCAGAAAAACCTGAAGACGGTAATTATCTAAAGATATACTCTTTTACTTAGAGGACGAGCACGTAAGAACAATTTTTGGAGGAACGACGCTGTGTTTATATTTCACTCATTTATAATTTTTATAGTTTCTCATTTAGTGTTGCCTAAGAAAGATCGAGCTGATCAAACACGACAAGATACGGGTGCTCTTCCTATGGATTTGTTGACCAATCACACACAAATGAGGCAATACCATGTTATGTATCTTGATTATTGCTTCTTCTTTTAGATATGTAGACCACTCGTTTGACAACATCAAGAGGTTCAATAGATATAGACACTTTCAGCATTTGCAGTATGATCAGCGGTACTAATTGCTTACGTTTTCAACTTACATGTATATATAGTTTAATAACGGAACGTCTTCTATTTCTTGGACCGGATCTGGCCGCGGCTCATTTTTTAGTACACAGAGGAGCTGCTATCAAGTTTGTAGGCGACGATATTTGGTATAAGCGAGACGGTAAAAAGGTTTGCCTTCTTTTTGATACCTGATTTAACTATTTATTGTTCAGCGATATAGTCTTCCTGGTCGTCATGTTCCAGGTCTTTCAATAGAAGCAATAGACGCATCTGGTACTGAGCTTCTATTCGAAGGTATTATATTTCTTCATCCCTAATCTTTCATATACGTGCATCCATTTGAATTATTAACAGAACAAGATTTATAGGATTCGAAAATCTACAAGATCTAAAGCATCTACGCATGCTAAGGTTAGCAGATTGCCCGTACATTGATGACTGGACTCTCGGGCGAATCGGAGGTTTAATGCCATCTCTAGAAATGATCGATTTATCAGGATGTCATAGAATTACTGCAAAAGGTAATCCTAATAGATAAAAAAGTAATATGTTTGTTATTAGGGTTGATGGGCCTAAAAGGACTTAAGATGCTAAAGTACATTCGTCTTCAAGGTGTAGATAGTAAAGTTTGCTTTTCAATGCTATAAGTTTAATATTTTGCATTTAGAATCTAGGCAAAGCTGCATTGTTGCTTGAAGAAAGCATTCCCCAGTTGACCGTGCTTGGTGTTGACTATGAAGAGCATTTCAGACAGTTAGAAGCTGAGACTCGTCTTTTAGAAGATCCACATGTAGTAGAGGATGCTAAGGGTATCCATTCACAATTAGTTGTAAAGAAAGGTATTATTTAAGGAAACCTCTTCGCAGAGGATGATAAGGGCAGATTGTTCTATATTGGAGGTAGTGTCAATGAGCGTCCAGCCGTGAGTGATCTGGATCATCCAATTATGACAAGCACTGTGCGAAGGTAAGTAGAAATAAGTCTATGAATATATCTCGGAGTTGTTTTACGTACCCTTTTCAGAGAGATTCCAGTAATGAGTGACCAAGAATTTGACAAGATTGATGCACTGAGTGGTGGTAAGTTGCGACACCTTCTCGTGGGATCTCCTTCTGGATATGAGTGGAACGAACAGGTATTATTACATTGTTTTTCCCTATATATAATATTTAATATTCTAGGTTGAAACCATATTACAGCATGAATTCAAGCTTAGAACGAACGATGGTATAGCTGTTAACAAGAAGATGCTGCCTGAAAGGGCGAGACCTCGAGTGAGTTAATTTTGATCGTACCAGATCGACTGTTTGCGAGCTTTTCATATTTTGAGTCTGGATTTTTTTCAGCTGGCTCCTAGGGCCAAACCCAGTCTTCTCGAGAGGGAGCGACAATCATTTTTACAAGGGCCGACATCGGAATGGAAGGAGCTAGAAAGCATTTTAGAGGAACGTGAAGCTTTAAAGTTAGAAGGTGTTAAATCCTGACTGGTGCATAAAGTTTTTTGTGCGCGGGTAATCTGTTTTGAGCGTTTCATCGTGAAATGAAAGTATATATTAGGATATTATGTTAATTAGATAGTAATCCGTTGTTTGTTGTTGCTGATTAGAATAAAATAACGTATTCGTATGTATTGCGTCGAACCTTTTCGATATCATATAGCCTGGGTGTAGCGTTGGGCTATAGTACTCCTTTTCACTAATCTGCTTGTGCTATAATGATGACCAGGCTCTATGATCAGAAATATGGTTTAGTTCAATTGATTTCTTCAAATATAGTGTCCGAATTGCTTGATTCTGTGACTCCGTTGGGAGTAATATGCACAGGAATGGGACATTATTTAAATACTGGTCTTATGAATTCATTTATTCGTGAGCAAGTTTATCAGTTTTTTTTTCGACGGTGGAGGCTGTTCAGGGGAGATATGGAGCATAGTGTTCAGATATATATATATTTTTTTTTAAATAAATTTTCCTCTAAAGAGACTTTTACCGAAATCTTCGAGAGCTTTTGCTCATATGGTAAGGAGAATAGAGCCAGTTGTTAGCATATGGTTACAATAGAATTATCACCATTTCACGCGAAAACTCTTCATTTTACAGAAACTTAATCAAGTCTAGATGGGCATTCGGCTAGGTTTTCGAAAAAAGAACGGTGAAACAGTACACCGGTAAATTACGACCCGAAGACAGGTATACTGAAATACCAAAAAATTCAGCAACTAAAGAATGGCTTAATTTTTTGTCTGTTTCAATGTTTCTTCTTCGGTAAACCTAGTGTACCGTTCACCGTACCTTAACGTTTGCCCATCCTAGTCAAGTCATAATCGTTTAGGTAGTTTGCGACAGGGCTGGGAATTTCACGGGCCGGGCCGGGGCCGAAATTTTGAGCTGTCGGCCCGCACAGGGCCGAAAAGTCAAAAAGTCGGCCCGCGCAGGGATAATTTTTATGAAAAAAATGATGAATAGTATCAAAAAACATCAATAGGTAAATCTTGTTGCATTTTTTATTGTTATTGCCAGAAATTAGCACTGAAAACTAACTTTTGAAGAATATCCGCTAAAAAATATATAATAGACTAGGGCCGGGGCCGAAAATTTGAGCAACGGGCCGGGCCGGCCTTTTCCCAGCCCTGGTTTGCGGTACTTATCGCCTGAGACCAACGTATTCGTCAAGTCAATTCTCAATTCTCCAGATTTTGGAAATTGTGCTCTATTGCTCCAAAATAAACATAATTCTGAAATCTTCTACACAAACATAACAGTAAAACATTGAGTATAGATGATTAATCGACGAAACAGTTTTAATGAGAAGTTTGCATGTCTGCATAGCTTATGCTCCGCCTATTCTTTGAAGAATTTAGCGGAATTTTATAACAACGCGTAAACTTCTGGAAAATAGATAGTAAGGATAGTTTCAATATCATGTTTTTGTCAATGCTAAGAAATATCTTTTTCCCTGAATTCATTGTGTGTCAGGTAAGTACTTACTTCGCACGTTAGACTCCTCTTTGCCTAAAGCCTAAGAATACCCCTACTCAAGACTTTGATTAACTTGGAAGTTTTTGTTAAATGAACATAGTTTAACAATGTCAAAATAGAACAAACAATATAGATATGACCGATTCCCTGACTTTCAACATGGAGGCCTCTGTAAGCTCTAAAAGAAGTTGTATATAGGCAGTAGTCAGGATACAAAGGATCGAGGGAATTATCACATTCCCACAAGTGTTACTTGTATTACAAATAAGTTTCTATAGTTCCGAACAGCGACTTCCATATATTGATAGAACCAGGGCTGGGAATTTCACTGGCCGGCCAAGGCCGGGGCCGAAAATTTAAAAAGTCGGCACGCTCAGGGATAATTTTTTATGAAAAAATCGACTGATTTAGGTGAATATTTTGATAAATGGTATGAAAAAACATCAATAGGTAAAGCTTGTTGCATTATTTATTGTTAATGCCACAAAATAGCACTGAAAGCTAACTTTTTTGAAGAATATCCGCTAAAAATATAAAACGGGCCGGCCTTTTCCCAGTCATGGATAGAACTGTAGATGTTGCATCGGCAAGCCATTTGAAGTTGCACCAAATACAACAAACTTCTTTAAACACCAGTCACCGTAAAATTAACACCGGGAAAGTTTCAGTTTAGAAAATTTTTTCGGTCTTGATATTTAGAATTAGAAGAAGTTGGACTACTGGGAACTTTCCCGGCACTAATCAGTTTTTAGTAACAATTAATCACGGATAGTAGGGTTCTAAAAAGAAAATGATGTTGTTTTACATTGCAATTTTTAGCGTATCTGTGGTAAGTTAAATTTGATGTCTTAATCTCCCATAGACTATTCGGGTACCCCAGGGAATTAAGAAAGTGTTAACTCCCGGATCCCCATTCGACCCGGGAAGTAAGAAAAACGGGTTTCGGGTATTTCCGTCCGAATACCGCAGCTACATTTACTGCACACTAACAAGTGCGGACGGGTAGCTAGTGACAATTAGGTATATTGTCTTATATTACTTTATTTATACTAATAAAGAGAATGGCACAGCCGTTGACAATAATTAGAAATAAAATAAGAAAATAGCAAAAATAAACAAACAATTTTTCTAATTTCTAACAGTCATTCTTCCCGTGAACGAAACATGTAATTTCTTATGATTGTTGTTCGCACTGTTCACATGTATTTAACTCTTTTAACTCTTTAACATTTTAGCTGCAACATAAACAGTTTGTTTATTTATATAATGGTTAAAATATTTATAATTTGAAATATTATAATTCAACAAAAGCTGTCATTTAAATCGGAACTCTTTTCAATCTTACTAGTTACAGGTTAATATTTGCTATATGATATAATGTAGGAAATTATAAATATAGAGCAAAACTTATGCTTCTGAAAAAAAGATAATGTTTTTCTGAATGATTTAGTATTGTTTGTCAATATATCACATTTAGTAAATTATTGTTTAAAACGTTCTTCCAATTTTCCTTTATCTTAGAGGCAATGTTATTTTATTCATTATTGCTTAACAAGCATTATGCTAACTGAATATGGAAAATAACTGCCGATGTATATTAATTTTTTCGTTTTACTGAAATTTGCATTGTATTTTTAGCTGCTAGCTGTGCTCTCCATATTCTTGTAGTAAGTACTATTATATAACAAGTTAAATAAGTATGAGTTCTCTCTGGACGCAGCATTCTAATTTCACAGCAACAATTTAGTAGTTGAGCCCCTACACAGGCTCCGCCTACTCTTATTACAATCTTGAGGACTCGATGGAATTGCTAGTTTCCCTTATGTAGTTCGGTTATTCCGTTTTTGCAACATTTCGAATATTCAACTAAAGTATATTTCTTTACCTTATATATACACTTTGATTAGATATAACTCGTATAAACGAATATTTACAAACATAAATCGTAGATTTGACTTTTTTCTGCAAGACTCCTAGATTTTCCAAGAATTGATGAAACTTTAGATATATAAGTAGATTTTGCTAAAAAAAACCGTTATTTAGTCGAAAGAAAATTCAGGTTTTCACAAAAGAACCATAGTATGCAATTTAAGATTCTTACCACTTTTTCACAATACTTAAAATATAACTTTTTATTAGCAACTATTTATTTATTCCAG
Organism: Phasmarhabditis papillosa; assembly: GCA_034691345.1. Taxonomy (NCBI): domain Eukaryota; kingdom Metazoa; phylum Nematoda; class Chromadorea; order Rhabditida; family Rhabditidae; genus Pellioditis; species Pellioditis papillosa. Next base: position 14,936 of record JAQGAV010000230.1, read on the forward strand.
CTTTCTAACAGAATAAAACAAACAATATATATTGAATGAGAAAATTGTTTTTTCCAACATTTTTTTAACTCTTTTTCTAGATCAAAAAAGGGGTCTCTTTTTCTGTGGTTCTTGGGTATATCAATCCTATAATCGTAATTTCACATGTTCGCAACTAATATTATATGTTTTATCAATTTTATTATTAATTTTAATTCTTAAAATAAATTTTATTCGATTTCCTTTGCGTGCGTGCGATATGCGTTGCGTATTTGGGTGCTATATACCGTAATCAAATACTAGGCGGAGTCTGGGCAGGGGTAGTTCTTTCAGTTAAGCGTCCTGGCAGCCACGCTGACTCGCTGCAATGACCATCTAGTGAATGCTTGTCGATAGGCTACTCTCTGATCTCTCAATATAACATTATATTTCCCTCTGTAACCGTCTAAGTCTCCAGTGCACTCACACTCTTCCCCAATCCATCTGATCGCACGAATTGATGCAAAAGCGTGCGATTCAGATGTTCATACGCACCTTGTGGTCACTATGACTTGTTTTGCAAGAAATATTTCGAAGTAAAAATGGAATACAAAGTTTATTAGAGCAGTCAGAGGCTAGCGGAACCATACTTCTCGGCAAATTACTCACAAATATAAGGTTAACAATTGGTAACATGGCGTTCCACAATCCAATGAAACATTTTCAACATTATATAAACGTTTGATATAGTTTTTCCAAACTTCATGTTTACTGAGAGTTTTTGAGTTTTTCAGAAACTATTACCAATGGTTTTCAGTAAATATTTTTTTTCAGATTCTATATATATTATTGGCGGTTCATGGTAGGATCTCTTTGATTTTTTTTAACTCCTCACAGGATTTTTTTATTTAAAGAAGGTAAGTCATCGATCTATACTAAGATATTAAACAAAATAAAGATATTATAGATAATTAATAACGGGCCAAACTGACCGCTTCCACCCAAATGGATGAGCCCGCCTGTAAAAAGGCAAAAGTTGAAGGTACTTAAGCCTTTATTATTAATTATATAACTATGTTCCTTAGAATTCGATACAGGAGAAGGTCTCGATGGCTTGAGTGATTTAGAGAAATTAGACAATTTACCTGGTGATGTAGGTTTACTATATATTGTCAAGATTACGATTAATTTTTCACAACACTAGCCTCACTTTTTAAACATCAGAATATTACTTATAATCATATACATATTATAGTAATTAATTTAATATACAAGCTCAACTAAGCGATTTTTAGACAGAAGCTCAATTTAAGTGACTATTAAATAATAGTATACATTTTGAAGGGTTCAACTCCTTCAACAAGTCAAGCTGGCATGGTTGGTGTTTCGGGCGGAGCACCATCTTTTGGACAGCCAATGTCTTCTGCCCCCCAAGCATCCGTGCTACAGGTAGGACTAACATCCCTCCAAATAAAATTAAAGTTTTTAAGGAGTTACTTATGCATCAGCCACAGACAAACAATTCTCCAAGACCCCAACAGTTTGGAGTTGGACCTCAATCCCAAGGACAACCTACGTTTAACACAAGGTTTCCTCGATCCTTTTGAATACTGAACTATTTTAATTGTAGGAGTCCAATGACAAATGGGCCTAACCAAGGAGGTACAATGATGTCTCCACCAAACATTGCCAATTCTGGCAGAATGTCTAACGGTCCCCCTGGCCCATCACCTGGTGGACCAACTGGTCCGGTTCCTGGAAATCCAGCAAATATGAGACCTATGCCTGGTAAGTGAATTCTTTTGTTAGTTTCATAATTATTTTCCTAGGACAACAACAACATCATGCAATGTATGCTAATGATCCCTCGATGGGACAATCTATGCCCTACAACAACATGATGCCACAGCAAATGCGTGGATTCCCACAAGGGTTCCCACCAGCGGGAAATCAAGTTAGTAGTGGCACAGAACTCATAAATTACCGATTCCTCAGATGCAATATGCACCCGGCAGAGGGCAACAGCCAATTCGGCAACAACAACCGATGATGAACGGACAGATTCGGCCTGGTCCGGCTCCAAACCAGATGAACAGAGGAGGTAGAATTATACATTAAATCTGTCTATGTATATTATTCCTGTAGGTATGATGATGATGCGGGGTCCAGGGCATCCGATGATGGAAAATAATGGTGGATATGGATATGCTCCGCAACGGCCCGAATATATGCACCAGGTTTTACCTATTTCCATAAAAGTTTTTACCCTTATTTTAGTACATGCCTTCTGGACCCGGTAGAGGTAATCCCTATTTAAATGTTATGCATCCACAGCAACCAGGTCCGGGATCTGGCCCGCCGGTAAGAGTTTAAAGATTGAACATTTATTGTACATTCCTCTAGATGATGATGATAGATCCTAATCAACCGAGTGCCCAAATGCCAATGCGGCCGGCACCTCCCGTGGCTGGAATGCCTAACAATCAGAGTGTACGTTATATAACTCAACGGTACTGAAATTTATTTAGATGATGCCAAATGGAAATCTACCAGGACAGGGGGCTAATCCTGCTCCAATGAATCTAGGAAGTGGAAATAGGACACCTGGCCTTCCGGCCACTCCTGGATCTCAGGATCCGGAGAAGAGAAAACTTATTCAGCAGCAATTAGTCCTACTATTGCACGCCCATAAGTGTCAACAAAGAGAATCTAGGGTAATTAACAAATAATTGTTGTCGTTTAATATATAAACTTAGGACCCAACAGTTGCAGTCGAGAATGGGCGCAATGCGAACTGTTGTACGTTACCACATTGCAGCACAATGAAGGAAGTGCTTCATCACATGACTACTTGCAATAATGGAAGGACCTGTATATGTAAGTGTTCAAGTTCTAACAATATAAATATGATCGATGAACGAATTCTTTGTAACGATAGGGCTGCGAATACTGCGCCACGGATAAGTTTAGAAATTGAAATTAGTAAACAAAATAAGAAATTTCGAAAATACTAAATAAACAGGATATGAGCATCAAGATTTCACCATTTCAATTTTCTCTGTCCCATTGTCTTAGGGCGCGGCGAACCGTATGCTAAAGGACTGTAGAAAACGACTAACATGAAGACCTGCCGTCGACTATACTCGTTGTATTTTAGATCCTCATTGTGCCTCCTCAAGGCAAATAATAGCGCATTGGAAGAACTGTCAAAGGGAAGACTGTCCTGTTTGCAAGCCATTAAAAAGCATACAGAATAATCCAAATGGAGGCACAAACAATGGTAAGCATATTGTATAGAGAGTTCTTAAAAATTTTGAAACAAAGAAATGCTTTCAGCGTCACAATTTTCTAATATCGACAATCTGCTCGGACCATCATCCCATGGACCAGCCTCCATTGGAAATCCCAGTTCGGTGTCGGCAGGACTTGGCGGTCCTCAATCAGTGGATCCATCTATGGCATTCGGCTCTCCAGGGCCGTCGTCAATGCCATCGGGTCCTATGAATCCTACGCAACTCCTCAATGATTATACTCCTCAACAAAGGTTTGCAAATTCTACGGAATTGAAGAAGCAAACCTTTTTGTTTCAGTGATAATTTTCGTTCTCCCAATCTGCCAAATAGGACAGGCGGTCCCGGATTTCATTTTACGAAACTGTCGGATATTCAAGCCTGCAATTTTCCACCACCTGAAGTGCCCAGTACTGTGAGGGTGACTAGCGTTTTGAAATTTCTAGTATAATTCATGTATTTTCAGGATTGGCATGTACATGTTACCAAGGATTTGAGAAACCATTTAGTAGGTAAACTAGTGAAGGCAATATTTCCCTCACCGGATCCCAATGCACTACTTGACCAAAGAATACGTGATCTCATTAATTATGCCAGAAAAGTGGAAAAGGAAATGTTTGAAACAGCAAACGATAGGGTATGTCTTGTATGTTTATTGTTTGAAATCTTTATCATTTTAGGAAGAATACTACCATTTGCTAGCGGAAAAAATTTACAAGATCCAGAAAGAACTTCAGGAGAAAAAACAAAGCAGGCTGAAACCTGACGGAGTGGCAAATACAACTACCAACGCGGGTGTAATGAATGTTACTGACATTGTTAATGAAATTGACATGCCTGGAGCCCCAAACAAAACTATTGAGCCAAGTGTAGCAAATTCACATAATAATTGGACTAATGACACCTCTGAGGTTCGCATAATTTTAAAAAATAATTTAATCTTTTCTCAGAATCAACCGCCAAACTATTCGCAAAACAGTAGTCAAGGATCAGCTGCAGGAACTCCAATCGTGGTATAAAAATTTGGAGTATATGTTTAAATAATTATTCAGAAATCTGAACCACTGGATGACATCAAATCGTCCCATTCGAGCTATCCAAATAGCATTGCCACTTCTTCATCCACACCTGGTCTGAACGGATTATCCACTGTAAAGAAAGAGGAACCTTGTCAGTAAATTCATGCCGGAATTTTAATTTTGTTTATATTTCAGCAACTCCCAATAGCTCTGTTCTACCTGCAGCCGAACAAATAACACCTAAAAAAGAGATAATAAAGCGTGAAGATACTCCTCCCCCAGGTGAAGACAGGAATTTCGAAGCAGACACACTGAGGTTGCTTGTGTTGCATACATAGTATACAAATCATAATTTAGAATGCATCTGTTACCTGTTTGGGAACGCCTACATAACTGTGAAGATGCAATGCCATTCAGAGCACCGGTGGATCCAGTGTTACTAAATATTCCGGTACTGTGATCAGTTAGCCACATTTAAGACGCTTTTTTAGGACTATTATGATATTGTGAAAAAACCAATGGACCTTATGACTATATCCAGAAATTTGGATAATGGCAATTACTTGAATGCATCGGAATTTTGTGACGATGTTTGGTTAATGCTCGAAAATGCGTGGCTTTACAACCGGAAAAATAGCAAAGTTTACAAGTTCAGTACCAAGGTAAATGATTTGTAATGGATGACATTATTTCCAAATTTTAGCTGTCGGAGCTGTTTATGGCAGAAATGGACCCGGTTATGAAAAATATGGGATACTGCTGTTCGAAAAAACTGTCTTACACTCCTCTCCCGCTTTTTTGCTACGGAGCTGCCATGTGCACAATTGCCAGAGATCAGCCATACATGGTGTAGGTTTTTCAAACCAATACTCAGCTTCTTTTACTTTTTAGTTTCGAGGTCAATAATTCTCAGTTCGGTGTTACGGTCTCAGACCGATTCACTTATTGTATGAAATGTTTTGAAGCTCTTCCTCCTGAGGGTATCAGTCTTTCGGATAATCCAACTGATACATCCAATATGGCTGCTAAAGATAGCTTTATTCAGTTGAAAAACAACGTAATTGAGTATGAACCATTTGAGGTAATAACACTGCAAACAATTTTTTTTAAATTATGATTTTATTTAGAAATGCAAATATTGTCACAGGAAGTGGCACCGTATATGTGCTTTATTTGACAAGAAGGTCTTCCCTGATGGATTTATTTGTGACACCTGTCGGACACAAAAAACCTATCCCAAGCCCGAAAATCGATTCACTGCTAAAAAACTGCCTCACAACAAATTATCATCGTTCCTAGAAGATCGGGTGAACACTTATATCAAAAAGAATTCGGCTGGAAAATCGGAACAATGCGAAGTTATTATTCGCACTTTATGCGTGCAAGACAAGGAAGTTGAGGTCAAAGCTCAAATGAAAGCCAAGTAGGTACTCTTTGGACTTCCCATTTTATGTAGTTTTAGATACGCATCTCAAGGGTTCCCAGACCGATTTCCTTATCGTACGAAAGCAGTTTTTGCTTTTGAAGTCATTGATGGAGTAGAAGTTTGTTTTTTCGGTCTACATGTTCAAGAATATGGAAGTAATGTTCCAAGTCCTAATCAAAGGTATTTTGAATAATTCGTACGAGAACCAATTTGTAATTAGGCGTGTATACATTGCGTACTTGGATTCGGTTCACTTCTTTCAACCGAGAGAACTGAGGACGGATGTTTATCATGAAATCTTATTAGGCTATTTAGAGTGAGTGAATTAAATCATATTAATAACAAGGTATACGCTCAGTTATGCTAAGCAGCTCGGCTATACAATGGCACATATTTGGGCGTGTCCTCCATCTGAAGGTGACGATTACATTTTTCACTGTCATCCACCCGAGCAGAAAATACCTAAAGCAAAGCGACTACAGGTAATAAGCCGTTTTGAAATTTCAAACAATTAGTGATGTATATTATAGGATTGGTATAAAAAAATGTTAGACAAGGGTGTGCAAGAGCAGACCGTAATGGAGTACAAAGACATCTATAAACAAGCCAGAGATGATAATCTGATCACTCCTATGACACTGCCCTACTTCGAAGGGGATTTTTGGCCTAACGTAATTGAAGATTGCATTCGGTACGTAATGCGAGGTACCATGTAACAAAATATAATTTTAGTGATGCTAACAACGGCGAAGCGCAAAGAAAAAAACAAGAAGCAGCTGAAGTAGATGAAGATGATGAGGATATTTTCACAACGGGTGAGAACGGAAAGAAAAAGAGGTTCGCAATTTAAATATAAATCTAATGTTAGTATCTTTATTTTAGTTCGAAAAACAAAAAGAACAACTTGAAGAAGAACTCCAAAATGAACAAGAAAAAACAAGGTAGTGGAACTGGCAACGAAGTGGCAGACAGACTGTATAATCAATTGGAGAAGCACAAGGATGTGTTTTTCACAATACGGCTGGTGTCGCAACAATCGGAACAATCTCTAGGAAATCAGGAAATTGTGGATCCTGATCCTTTGATGGTAAGGAAAATAATAGCATAAGTATACTAATTTTGCACAACCTGTTAAGTCAAGTGAAATGATGGATGGTCGCGACACATTCTTAAATAAAGCAAGAGAAGAACACTGGGAATTTAGTTCTCTTAGACGTGCTAAGTAAGTCTGATTTGACAAATGTTCATCTGTTTAATTTCTTAGATACTCGACCCTTGCTTTGTGCCATGCACTGCACGAAATGGACAACAAAGAAACATATACATGCAACAAGTGCTCACAAAATGCTGCTAAGTATCACTGTACCGTCTGCGAGGTAATTATACAATAGTATAATCACAACCCTCGATTCTCTCATAACTTTAAATGTAAAGCGACTGTTAGTCTCAAGAACACACAGACTATATTGCTATATTGACATCTGATATCATTGCTCATAAAATATTTTAGGACTACGATCTTTGTGATAGTTGTTTCAAGGAACATCCCCATCCTCATCAAATGGAACCAATAAAATCACTCATATCAACTACAGAAGGAGACTCATCCAGCAGCTCACGACACGAAAGTATTCAGCGTTGTATTGCGTCTTTGGTACATGCCTGCCAATGTCGCGATGCAAACTGTAGGCGAATGTCTTGCCATAAGATGAAGAAAGTTGTCCAACATACGAAAATGTGCAAGAAGAGAGTTAACTCTAATTGCCCAGTTTGTAAACAGCTTATTGCTCTGTGTTGCTATCATGCAAAACACTGCACAAGAGATCCTTGTTCGGTAATCCATATTCAGCCATATTTATTAACTTGCTTTTCATTTAGGTGCCTTTCTGCATGAATATAAGACAAAAGTTAGCTGAACAAAAGCGTTCTCTTGCTCGTCGGTCGGACATGATGATGAGAAGACGAATGGAAGTTCTTCAACAAGGCGCTGGGAGCTCCAGTGGATCACAATCTGGTATGGTGTGAAGTTGTTCTATATCTACTTATTTGCTACTTTAGTATCACAGTCTCAAAATGTTCCAAACGCCAGCACGCCACCACTCTCAAAACCAGCTTCGGTTACGGCAACATCAGCAGGTACATCTATGCAATCGCTCAACAGCAGCGCGTCAGCTTCCTTGGGACAAATGAATCGCTCGGGATATCCTGGTAATTAATGAAGATAAATAATTTACTAATATCGTCTAGGTGGACCAATGCATAACCAAGTACCACCACAAACTGGTGGTATGCAAGCTATGCCATCGGGAGTTCAGAATCGGTTTCCAAATACAATGCAACAACCTGGAATGAACCATATGAACACTGGCGGTCAACAAGTTGTACCAAATATTCGCCAGGGAGCCCAACCTAATAATGTTGGCGCCATGGTGCCAGCCCGAGCTGGTCCACCATCAATGCAACCTCCCCCATATCGGTAAAACTAATCAGAAATTAGAAATAGTTTGTTCTCTAATTTAGCGCACCCAATACAGCGATTATGAATCAATCCCAACAGCCTGGAGTAGGCGGTGCACCCGTTTCTGGCATGAATAACAATCAAATGGGTATTCCGGGTCAGCCAGGTAATTATTTTCTTGTTTTTTTGGTAAATGTGTTGTCTTTTCAATATATTTTGTGTCATGTTAACCATTTACTTTGCAGTAATGAGTGGTGTGTCAGGGCAAATGACAGGAGATGGTGGAATGTCTGATGATAGAATGCGTCACCAACATCAGCTTAACATGGTAGAGCAGCGTTTGAGAAGTTCCAAGTCGCAAGCGGAAAGGTATCCAATGAATGTAAGTAATTCCTTAATCGTTGTTTTATAGAGAGGCCGTTTTCAATGACCTAAAGAAGACTCCTCATCTTTTCACAGCTTTTTTGAAAACTAGATCAGCTGAGGTGCGACACAGTTGTTTACAATGGAAACATATTATTTTCAGGGTATCCCAAATCCAGGAATGCAAAACCAATTCATGAATGCTGCGCCTGGACAACAACAGTTTTTCGCACAAGGAAGACCTGGGTACAACATGGGAGGACCGCCAATGGGGCAGCCTGGTTGGCCTCAACAACAACAGAACTTTGCTCAACGACCGAACCAAGGCCCGGCTGTTATGAATCAGCAGTTTGGACAAATGCAGGTGAGAGCTTATATTTAATACTTTCAACAAAAAGCATTTTTAGGGAAGATCAGCACAAGTTGGTCTTTCGCCAATGACTGGTGGTGACTATAGAGGGGGTATTCCTGGTCAGCCAGGGCAGCCTCCTATGATGGTCCAACAGCAAGGCGTTCCTCCTCATTCGGATGGCTCTGGTGGGCAGTTTCGATGATAACTACATTTTTTTTGTTTTTTCAACGGGTTCCCCTAATGTGATGTGTTCTGGTGCTGGTCACCGCCAGGTCTCTTTGTTATTGTTCCTTGCCTCCTGCATTTTCACCTTTTATTTATAAGCTCATAACTTGTAATGCTTTCATTAGCGGTAGTGGCTATCTCTTTACTGTGATACATCGAAGATACTGTCCGGTCAGGTCGCAGTTGTTTGTATTATTAGTGGTATTTCTACGAGTATCAGTTTAATAAGGAAATCATTGTTGCTGGTTCACCTACGATAGCGCCGTTATTTTGTCTGATTTAAATTCCGAATGTTTTGAATTATTTTTGTTTTACCTCAGTAGTTTTATTGTTATTTTACCTGAAAGGTATCAAATTTCTATAATGGACCGGTTTTTTAGCTGTGAATCTTTTGCCTCAATTGCGCGTTTGATTCGTCTCTAATTTTGTCATCAATTCTAATATTGCAAAAATTACATGCGTACCTTGCTTGTAAATAGTTAGATTAAAATATTCCTCTATCCGTTCACTTTCGGTGTATCCTTGCTCACAATATCCTTATTCTTTATTTTTATTGTATTTTGACAGTCATGCACATTTCCCCCCAATTTATTTATTATGAGGAATATCTAGTAAGTTGAATTGTATTTAAACCTAATAGCTCAACTGTGATTGTATTGTTACATAGATAAGATTTTAGAGGCACTACATATAGAATGTTCTATGGTAGCTGTTAACCTACCTAAACGAGTTTCTTTTCATTTTCGGTGGTCTCCATTATTCATATTACCTGCAGAGATAGAAGTTATTCGCGTCGTGTCATTATTATTTTTGTAGTAATCTTGTTCTGTTATGTTTTTGTGCTAACCTCTTTATCTCTTTGAAATGTTATATCTCTGGATAAATAGGTTACTTTTATACTGGTTTTGCAACTTTATATGTCCATTGATGAACATTTTCTAGACATTTGTGCTGAATCTAGGTTGTCCGCCCGCAATGCTACATTCACGCGAAACCTTGATCTTAGATGTTGTATTTGACTCTTTTCCGATCGGTCCATACGTTTAAAGTTTTATGTATATTTTATTCTCAGATTATATGACTTATTTATTATGAATATTACACAATTTATCTGTTGTTCTTTATTATGGACAAAGCTTACGTATGCTAGGGAAGCAAGTTAAATATAATATTCAAACTCTTTTAAGAATATAGAAAATATTAGAAACAATTCGGAACAAGAATAATCTTCATGTTCGATACAGATACAAAGCTTTTTTAGAATTAGTAAATCTAACTCAATACCATTAATCAATGTATGTTTAGAATAAAGGGAATCAAAGGAGATATAGTATTGTCTTGAATGTAGTGAGGCTAACGTTTACATACAAACTGTCTTCTTAGTAGACATAGAGTATCCTTCCACTGCCCTCCTGGATGTATCTCACCACAGTTTTCGTTATGGTTCTCGTTGTCGGGTTGGCCTATAAATCAAAACTCTAATTGCGGCATGATTGAAAGTGTAAGTTCTTGCCAGAATGTGTTTTGATATAGGGCACTAGTATGTTGGGCTTTTTGAAAAGCTGTACACTCAAAAAGGCTTGATCTCGCAAAACACCGTAACTTGTTCCCTACCGAGACCCAGCATCTGGAGAAAGATTTAATACATCGGTAAAAATCGAATCTACTAAGCACTCTATACCTAGTTTCCAATTCCTATAACCTGCTGGAGTTCTATCCGTGTTAACAAAAACGTTTTCTAACTGAACGTCGTTGAGACCAAACCAAGCTGGCTCGGACTGCAATAAACCTAAAACACGAATAGAAATTCCTTCAAACTTCTTATTGCTGATCCATTATACAACTATCTCACATCTTAACAAGTAAGGGTCAAAAAGAATACGCTCGTGTAGGAGGTGCTTTAGCCTAGCGGTTAGAGCAGCGGTCTCTGAATCCGTAAGGATCCGAGTGTGTGGGTTCGACTCCCCGTAACTGAAAAAGGCTTCGAAACCAGTAGCTTATTTATCCCATGTTTCGTACATCCCCGAAGATTGAATGTTAGAAAGGAGCTGTCTCTGCTCAGAATATTACGGAATAAATGGCCGAAGCCCTGCCTCGAAGAAATCTGCTATTATTGTGATACAAGTGATACAAGAAATACAATAGTATATCTTTAATTAGGTTAAAAGTTAATTTGAAGATATTATTTGAAATTATATATTACCTGTTATGAATTGATTTTCCTCTGCCGAACCGATGGATGCTAAGTGGCCACCCCATTGAAGGCAGACTTCTTCTGCACGGTACCAAGACTCTTTGTCCTATAAAATAAGGTATTATATAGTTTTTATTAATCATATTATTTGAATAACTTACTTGCATTAGCGTGTATTCCTGGTCGCGGAACTTTTGAGGCCGCGCACTGACCAAATCAACTTTTCTCTGAAACGATAGATAAGAGTTAAAACAAGAATTAAATCTGATAATTAAGAAATAAAATATGTAACAAACATTTATGTTGTTGTATATTTTATAAAGAGCTGTATTCACTCACTCCGAGTAGTCTCAGTTCCTTCTCAAACCGTCTTTCTAGATCTTGTATACGACGTTCCAGACGAATCTCAACCGAACGCAGATCCATCTCAAAACGAGTCTGTAAAAAATAGTCCATGATGTGTCAATTATTGAAGGTATCCCTCATAACGAAGAGGAGGAGTAAAACATTTGTTTACTTCTGCGAGAGAGAAACAAAATTTGTCGGCAAAACAGAGTTATGTTTTGCTCGAAGAAAAAGAAGTAAAGTGTTACCTGCATCTCATGGAGTTTTTTGCTCATTGCTTGGTCCATCTCAACTTTCAACTTATCCGTTTTTTCTTCGATTAGTTTTGTAAGATTTGAATAAATAGCATTAGAATCCACTAAAATGTAATGTCTATTCTACTTATTAGAGACGAGGGTATGTTTATTTAACACTATTGATCTTTCGACTAAAACATCTTCACAGTTCAATATAGAGGAAAGGTTTTAAAGTATATATTCTGAACTAACTTTGCATTTGATTGGAGTGTTGTTGTGAGTGAGACGGTGGTCTAGCAAAGCTTCTAACGGGAAGCGACTCTACAGCTATATTACGAGCGTCTAAAATAGTAAAACTGTTATCTCAATTATAGAACCGTAGTTCTCGAAAAGAATATTTTTCGTCTTGTGTGGCTTAACAATAATTGGCTGAACATAATGGAGTACCTCTTGTGACAGTATACCCTTCTCTACATTGATTAAGCATGTTCCGTAGACAGCGGATCTCGGCTGCCCAGTTCATGCCGTAGTCCGAACAAGGCTTAATTCCAAAAGAGAACGGAAGTTGTACTAGAATAAGCAGCCACAACATATTTCTGTAAATAGTCTAATTCGTTTTAAGTCTTATCTAAATGTAAAGTGAAAACATATTTATTTCTTATAAAAATGAAAGCAGAATCATCGCTTATAAATAAAATGCATGTCTTTTAAATAATCAAATAAATATGTTTTAATTGCATGTTTGAATCATACTTATTGAGGGTGTATAATTGGTTAGGATCGACAGTGATTCAGATTATATTATTATTACACAATATAAATGAAACAAACACATGAATTTAGTTGTGCATAAGAAAGTTATTTGATTGTATCCTATTAAAGGTAGTCTTTTAATTATATGTTGCTTGAAATGTCTGTTCCCTTTAACTATATTCTGTAAATATAAAGGATAGAAGGAATTAGAAAATCTTTTTAATTGAGGGTTTCTTTATAAACGAAGTGTTGCTATTTGAAAGAAGTGTGTAAACAGTATAGTTTACTAATGTAATAGTATAGCTAAACACACCATTCTCACTTTTCTTAGTTCAATATTTAAAAAGACTCTATCGTAAAAAGAAGTTATTTAGTTGGTTGTTCAATTTAGTTAGCAGCTCGTTAACTCTCATGAGAAGCAGATGCTGCGAAAGAAGAAAGAAGACCAGTGTTTATATTATAAAAGACCGACTTGCAAGTCACAAAGGAAAACGAAAGAATAAACTTTAAACTATTAATTAATTCAACAATTTGTTTATTTAAGTACATTATTTACGGTGGATTAAATTTCCTCAACACCTAGAAAATACTTGTAATCATAGTAAGAAACAAACGAAATGTGAATCAAAAAATATGAACTTTCGTCACTATGTTTAACAATATGTAGAAAATGATTGATGCTGACCACACGTTCGACAATTGCTCAGAACGGAAAACGTATGACGGATAATATGAGTAAATAGCGATTGAAGATTTCATTTGGATTTTTTCCCCTAAAAACGGCCAATCCAAGTAAGATATACGTTACTGACTTTGACAAGGTTTATAGTAAAGAATGGTAGTCAATATGTTGGACAAAAAATCTAGAGAGATAATAATATACCTATCGCTTAACTAAATAAAAGATCAACACTAAGCTCATCGTGAAACTCTATTAAACTGTTCTAATATGTTTGTAAGCGGTCGTCGGTAGATAATGGTTTCATAAGATATAAAAAAATTGTTGGTACTTAACCCCCTCATAATATGACTAATTAAATACACGAAATTCTAAATTTTGCATGACAGGCTGGACCCCACGCAAAGAAATTAGTTAGATAGAAAAACTAAGTTTGTATTTAGTTCGGGCTCATCGGCTTAACTGTTCCTTACAAAAACCCAATCAGTAATCGTAAGCACAATTGGTGGTAAGATCTCGGCTTCTAGCTTGCGTGAAATTCAACTTTAAAGAGAAGAACTCAAACAAATGACCCTAAGGAAATTAAATTATTAGAATGGATTATATTAAAGGACTAGAACTATCTATCAACTCTACATATTTCTATAACAAATGAAAGCGTCTTGCTTCAACTGAGAATTATGGAGAACTGAAAAAAAAGTGCGAAAAATCAACGCACAGCTGCAGCAAAATTTATAGGGAGGACGAACAAAGTACATGATGAACTCACAAGAAGGCAATTGATAATATATGAATAAGTTAAATCAAACTTGTTGAGAATATTTACTAATCTTTTCAGATATTTTATCATATTCAGTGCATACTTACCCTTATATATCAGTTCTTTGACATAGAAATCAGCCTCAAGTGTTAGATGTCGTAGGGGTGATTGTGGAAAACAAGCTAATAAATCTGTTAACTTAGAATAACAGAGAAGATAAACACAAAAACTCGTAAAACAATATTTCCATTGGTGTTCTTACTAAGATAAAGAACAGTCTGATCCAAACAATAAACTCCGCACGCCGTGGTTACTCAATCTCGAATTAAAATTAACAGACTTTCATTAAGTTATTATAGTTATAGATTACTAATTTTATGCACATTAGAGTTGTGCTTTACAGCCTTGCAACTGTAGCTGACTATATTAATCCTTAATGTTAGAATAATAAAAATAAGATAGTTACATTTAATATCTGCTGCTTTTGTGTTAATAGTGCTTGGCTTAATTTATCTTACTTGCTCGTCAGTTGTTCGAGACTGAGAAAACAGTGCGAACCACCGCACGCCACCCATTTCTCAATCTAATTTCTCATGTGAAACTGCGGAGCAAAATTAATTACTTCTACTCAGGCTTCTCATGAAAAAGAATTTATGATATAGGTGACAGCCGAAGCTGTGAGCAAGGTAGTAACATATCATGCTTGTTATAAGTAACTAAAACAAACATGGTTAACCAACAAAGCTACTAAACTCTTATTAGAATATCTTCAATCAGTGGGTTACCCACTGAATTACGTTTATTATTATTTACTAATATAATATTTCGGTATATTTTCATTTATGTTTTCTATGCAACATAACATTTATTCGTTGTTTCTCGCAGTTATGTATTTGCATCGTTAACAATCAATTCTGCACGGACTACAACGTAGTCATTTCGATTGGCAGTCAAACTTATTTATAATAACCAATCTAATTTATATTTCTCAACATATAATAATACTTTTTATTTATTTATATAATAATAAATGTAATCTATTCACAATGTATTTTGTTTTCTAGTGGATTGCGTGTTATTTTCGTCGTTGGTGGCATATCGGTGTTGACCTTGCCGTTTACCAATGCCGCCACCGTCCTTGCTCCCCTTGGATGTTTAGAGTTTATTTCGAAATACACAACTGTTTTATTACATTCTTTATTCTAATTTTCTATATTTATTATTTTAATCATTTCTGCAATCTTAAGATTCAATATATTTTGTATACCAAAGTTTGCAAAATATACTTGAATAAAACTCATTGGCGTTTCTTTAATGTCTAAAACTATTTAAGAATATATTCTAACCATCAAATAATCAAATGATAAAGCATTCTTTTTTGTGAAATATTTGTTTTAATGCAAAATATTTCTGTAAAGCGATGTTTGGCCCATCAAAAGATAAAAACTTTCTGTCTTCCAATTAGTTTAGCTGAATATTCAACACTGCACAATATTAGGAAAATGCCTTTTGCTAAGACAACTTTAGCTAATAAACAGGCATGTATATGAAATTATGTCATGAAAAAATATAAAGTTCTCATCAGAGCTAGCAAAATAGTTTAACAAATTTAATATTTATTTAAAAATGCAGTAAAATGGTTGACGGTACGGTATCACAATGTAAAAAAGTAGTTTAAAATGTGTTCATGTTCTTATATACCAATATTTGAGAATTTCTTTGAGGCATGGTTTCGGTCATTCATTCCAGAATCTTCCTTGCAGGGACGGCTCCTTTCTAAATTTCCTTCTTCGGGTGCACGAAATATGGAATAAGTACGATAACGTTTATAAAGTATTAATAGTGGTAGAATTTTAAGCGGTTTCAATATAAACATGTTAACTATAAGCTTAATTACTTGTATATTGTTATCTTGTTAATATTATTTGTTCTACTCTACAGTGTCTATATTTTTTGTTCAAATGGCTCCTCTTATCTCCGTCTTTTATGTTATTTTCATACATTTTTGCCGTCATAAATTTGCCATTTCGCAGTTGGGGGACACACCTTTGCAGATACAAAATGCCCATCACTAGTTCATTCTCTTTAATAGTCATGCGAATACCGTTTTTATTCATTTATAAAAAAACTTTTTATTCTAACAATAACTATAGTCTAAGTTTTTCTCATATATAGTACGTATATTTTGTATCCAAATTCTTTTGAATTAAAGAAAATTTAAAAATTGTGGTTTAGACTACTATGTATTGTGTTTTGTCCCATATTAATAGTATACATGTTTAGTTTCACAATATTAATGTTACCTATAGACTTTATAGTTTTGTATACTATAGCTCTTCTTATTTTAAATATATTTATTATTTAAATAATAATTTATAGAATGACTGAGACTAGACCCCATAACGGGGGGTGGAAGTCGACTCTCTCTATGATAAGTTGGCTTTGGCTTATTATCTACAATGCACTTATGGTTGTAGCTCATGTTGCTGTTCTTATACAATTTACTGGAGATTTTGGCAAGAATAATTTCAAATATGAGGAGTTTTATCCAATTATCAAGTAAGTTTGCCTCTATCTGTAGTATGCAGACCAAATTCATGTAATGAAAGCATTTTGCGCCCTAGCGGTATTTGTTAAAACTCAAAATTATGTACCAATATTAACTAGGTTGAATTTCCAACAGTTTAATTCTAAATAGTTGAATGATAGAGTCGAAATATTCTTCAACTATACGTAATCTGGCGTACACTCCCAAAAACCTGCGAATTAACAATGCTCATAATTGCAAGTGCTTATATTTATTTTATTCTATAGGTTACTTACGGCACTACAATTCTTCGATATTTTGCATGGTTTAATCGGTCTTACAAGAACTTCAATTGGGGTTGGCATGCTACAAGTAAGTATTCGTTAATGTTATAAACTCTAATTTGTTTAAAGTTTATGTTCTAATTATTAATTATTTT
The DNA here is from genome assembly GCA_034691345.1 of Phasmarhabditis papillosa. Classification (NCBI taxonomy): domain Eukaryota; kingdom Metazoa; phylum Nematoda; class Chromadorea; order Rhabditida; family Rhabditidae; genus Pellioditis; species Pellioditis papillosa. The sequence continues at coordinate 31,960 of JAQGAV010000230.1, forward strand.
ATAGGTGGGTGGTCGTCTTCTAGTATTATATTTTATCACCACCGTTCCTGGACTAGGTTCTAATTGGTTTGTGTCGCTTCTGCTCTTCGCATATCTCTCTATTGAGATTATAAGGTTTGTAAACAAATATATAAAACTGAATCTCACTAATATTTTATTCGATAATTTTACAACATATTGTACTATCCAGGGCTGGCAAAAGGCCGCCCTAGTCCATTTCACAATTTTTAGCGGATATTGTTCAAAAAAGTTAGTTTTTAGTGCTATCCTTTGTTTTCTCAATAAGAAATGCAATAATCTTTACCTATTTCTGTTTTCGGATACTATTTATTAAATTGTTCAATTAAAACAGTCCATTTTTTAATGAAAATTGTCCTCACTATGGACGAATTTTCGGCCCGGGCCGGCCTATGAAATTCCTAGCCCTGTTATTATCTTTAACAATAGTACCTTAAAATAAACCTTGTTAGGATTAGCCGATCTTGAATTTGCTATTCAAATGTGAAACACTAAAGACCCATGTTTAGTAACACTCATGTAGTACTTTCAATTATTTTAATATATCAACTAATTATACTCTTAACATATTACTGTATTCACCATTTAAATGGAACACTCAAACTTAGCATTATCTTTCAAAATCTTAACATAATTAGTAAATATAGTATGTAACAAGAGCTAGAATTGCAGCACTGTATCCTGCGGAGTAGATGGTTTTATATAAAAATGAATGCGAAATCGGTAAACTGGGAGCCTCATCTTCAAAAACAGATTAAATTCAATCTAAACCGCCTCTTTCTATTGTCTTGATAAGAGTATAACTGTATCTAATATGTATATAACCTATTTGTTTATAGATATCCTTATTATCTAGCGGTTGCTTTTGACAAGAAATCTGCAGAGAAAGCGGGTCTACTCTCATGGCTCCGTTATAACTCTTGGATAATACTCTATCCTGTCGGAATATCCATGGAATGTATGTTTGAGTTTATAGTTCCCTAATATTCTAAGGAATTGAATTGATAAGCTTAAGAATAAGAGTACTGTTTTAACTATGAAAAATACTTAGTTTGACTATAGTTATGTTTCATAGGCTTAAATAATACTATATGTATATCTTAACATCATTGACAAATAACTCTTTTACCAACTGTATTTTATTCCTTTTACACTGGACCCTCTTGGCCTAGTCTAAAATGTCTCGCAATCAAACTGCTAGCAAATTTCTCATCAGATTCACAGAGCTATACTGTTCTTATGTTTGTTTTTAGAAAATTGAGTCGTAGTAATTTTTTGATATTCTTTAAAAGAGCCTCTGTAACAATATAATAAGGATCTAATCATTGGTACTCACTACTAAAGGGTATCAGACCTCCTAGACTTTTATTTAATTGTTTTATTTAGATCTTTGTCTTTCATCTACATTTGCCTACCATTATCAACAGAAGACTCTAGAAGCGCATTTGCCGGACTCGCTGACCTCCCAGTAAGTATTATAAAAGACGAGGACTTATTAAACTATTTAAATACTGTATTATTGTTATAAATTAAGTAAATTACCTAAACACATTCTATAGGACCAAGAACCTGAGTGTATGGCTATTTTTGAATGGTTTTCTGTATGTAATCTTCCCTTATATTGGATTCTCACTTCTATATTACATGTATGTTCAAAGATGTAAGAAGATGAAGAAGTAAGTTTATTAATTAATACACTAACATAATTAGGGTAATCTTTATTCTTCAATATAAGTCTATCATTGGCTATTTTCAGGCCATTTATGAAGAATCCCCTTGCAAAACTATTCTCCTTTATATTTGGCTCTAAGAAGAAGGATCACCAGAAAAAGAAACACTAAAAACCCGTTTGAAGTCTGCAAATCTGGAAAATTCACTTAAAACAAGTCTCTTACAGTTCCATCAGTTCCATTTATATATCTATTTAGTAATAAATAAGTATTTTAAAAGTTTAAGAAGAAACTATTTCATTAACTATATGTTTTGCTGTGTTCGTTGTAACACAAGCTATATCTAAGAAGTTCATTGGTCACTCTGCTCTAGTTAAAGAGATTAAAACACCATCTCATCAAAGCAACAAAAGAACTACAGGCAAACGGATTGTCCTGGATGACTCTGGCAAGGACGGACCAACCGAAATGGAAGAAAATATCCACTCAGCGAGATATGAAAAATAACGCTGAATGCTTACATTCGAATGAAAATTTGATTTTGTTGCAAATATATTCGTTTGATGAATATAATACTCAAAGAAAACCTCTCTTCAATACAAATAACACTTTCACAAGCAACTCAAAGACAGTTACAAGATAACATAAATCTGTTCTGCAGTTTTAAAAATGTTAACTAAAATGGTTCACCCCCCTGGTTGCTTAGATTGTTAAATCCACTCAGTTGACCTCAACAAGTTAGAAAGATCAGGTTCGTGAATAACTTATAGTTAGCTATATTAGCTATATTTATAAATGCAGCAGCTTATTAAAACATTCTCTAAACAGACTAGCATTAATTTATTCCCGTTCGTTAGTAAAAAGACATAGGAAATATATAAAAGTAAGTTTGGGCAAATTAGACTAAAATCACAAAAAGGGCCGGCCAATCACAGTATTAAAGGACTAGTTAGACATCTCAAATTAAATGGCAACGATAACTTATTGACTAGATAATAAAACAAAGAATAATAATAATAATATTGATATAAATACTAATAATAGTAGTCTAACAAAAAATACTTATCTTATACAGAAATTACAAGATGATTATAAACTTAACATTCGTTTAAAGCAAGCTTTACCCGCATTCAAGTTAATACGAATTAATTATACGAGCAACGCAGGGTAGTATGCACTAATATAATACTGGACCTCCAGGAAGATAACTTAAAACATAAATACTATTTAAAATTGATGAAGTTTCAATTATGTGTAGTTTGTTAAGATGGACAATATGGTAATACACAGCCATACAAATCTGACTGTTTACAGTTTATAAAGCATTCCTAACATTACAATATGTATCCTAGATAACTATTTAAAATAACTAATAATAGTTTTTTGTTCAAATTGAGTTAATTTATTCGTGTGTGATGAAAATCGTGTGTAATAAGAATCTAATAATTAATACTTATTCTATTGAAGAATACAATACTAGTTTTTGTTTTACTTTAGTTAGGGGTGGTCTAATAGTTAGAAATAAGCTTAGAGGGCAGATATTTTGTTTGTTTTATTCCTGAGAATATTCTGTTTCTTTCTACAGATCTTCTTCTCTCTTGAGTAGTTGGTGGTTGTTGTGATTGTGCTCTGTTAGAAGAACCCTTAGATGTTCGTGAATCGGCCGACGCTGCTCTCTCTGGAAAAGAAAACAATATCTAACATAGTTTACTATACAATGCGGGTAATACATATAGTATTCATAAGCAGTCGGATTCAAACGTAACACTGCAGTGTAATCTGTGTATTTTCTCATTTTTAACACTGCATCTGCTGGAATTTTGCGGGCACGGAGAGTGAAGCTTGCAAGTTTGCCTTCATTTCGCATGCCTCATACGATCATTTATTTATTTTTCTTGCCGGTATTACTCTTGAATTATACTATGTAAGTTTTTAGGACATATTATATGTTTATAGATGAATGTTTCTTTCACTCGAAGGCTAAACGTTAGAAAAGAAGCGCATCTGATCAGAGGATTCCAGAATGAATGCCGAAAACAAGAGCCAAGGAATGTACAGTTTTTTTTATAATACTTCTAGATTGAAGCAATAGTTATAAAAAAATTGTACATAATCAGAAGTATTGCCTACCTCTAAGAGTGCTTCCACTGCCCTCACTAGTTAGTGCATCCCCATTACTTCGACCATTTCTAGCATTGCTCCTTGCAGTATCATAGTCAGTGTCGGAGCATTCTGCTTGTGCAATTGGGGCTTGTCTCTCTGCTCCGCGCGCTACTTGAGTCGACACTGGACGAGTGGCCACCTACAACTTTAATATTTATAGTCCGTTACTGAATCCCTCTTTTAATTCTAATTAGTTTATACAATCTTCTTTGAAATACAAATTGTTGAAATGATTGACCTATATTTAAACTAGATGTAGTCACTAACTACAATACGCTTATATATATTAGCCCACTTTACATTAGTCTTTTTTGTAAATATAATAATACCTACCTGGGGTCTAATTCTATCGTGCTGTATTCTTCTAATATGTGTTTTCTTAGTGTTTATCATATCATATAGTTTGTTTCTATAATCATCAACCGAAAGTTGAATATGATCTGGCAGTGGCAGTGACACCTAAAAGTATAATTGTTAACTAATAATATTAATGTGTGGTCTTACATCATATGGCAATAAGGGTTCGTCTTCTTTGTTATGAAATTGTATAACATAGGGATGTACAAGGCACTGTTCTACAGTAAGACGCTTGTGAGGAGCGAATATTAATAATCTAAATAAATAACATTAATCATAAAGATAATAGGGCTTGTACAGTATAAACTGGATCTTCACTAGAAAGCAACATGAGTTTTTACTCGTATATTAATTACATACCTATATTTAATATTTGTATAAAAACCTGCTTTCTTATTCTGAACTATAAACAAGATTGTGAATATTGTAAGGTTTGCTGGATTGAAAATCAAACATAAGCTGCCGTAGTGCGTTTTCCCGATGGTCGCCAAGTCTATCCGATCAATACATTATTTGATATATAATTATTGTTTTGCTCTTTATATGTTTATCTATTATTATAAAGCTTACTTTTGTATAAGATCAATAGCCTGTGTGTTATGGGCAGATATAATTGCTTCTATAGGCTTCCTTGGTCGCGGGTTCATTCTTTCTAAAACTGTCATAGCGTAATGACTACCTGCAATAAATATTAATATTTTTATTAATAATTATATTTTACGTATTTATATTTATTGTAATTATATTCATTGTAATATATAAACTGAATAATTATTAAATAACAAACCTATGCTGTCTATGTCTTGTTTAGATGGTTTGGCCACCGTATTCATAATTCGCTCTATCTGATTGATTGTAGACGTACCAGGAAATAAAGCTCTGCCTGCAAAGTATACAGAGTATAGATCCCCTTAGATAAATACAAAAGCTGATTAATAATCCTAATATATATATATATGTCTGTAATGTTTGTAATGTTACCTATTAACATTTCTGCTAAAATACATCCTAGACTCCACATATCGACTCCCTTAGTGTATTGTTTAGCAGCTAACAGTATTTCGGGACTTCTATACCATCTTGTGGCTACATATTCTGTTAAGTCTGGCATATTCTGACCCTCGGGATAGTCGCCCAACTGAAATTAACAGTATAAAAAAGAGTTTGAATATTAGGAGTAAAAACTATTGATTCGTTTCTTTTGTCAACTAAGATACTTATTTTCCAAGGCACATTAGCTGTTGATTAAAGTTATAAACTCACTGAAGAAAGCGACCGCGCCAATCCGAAATCCGCCAATTTCACTCTACAATCTGCGTCCAACAACACATTCGAGGGTTTCAGATCCCTTAAATTGTGGAACCATAGAACGTAGTCGCTTATATTTGGATAATAATACACTTTTCTGTTTTTGTGCAGTTTGAAATAGTTCAAAAAAGGTAACAAGTTTGCTAATAAAGTTATTAAAAAGAAATATTGTTTAATTATGACACTATAGGTTATTTAGCTCATAGCAGCAGATATAGAATCCGCAAGGATCTGTTGCCGTATTCACTAGTTTTCGTTGTGGGATTACACGCTATACCGATGGTTGGTGGCTCTATATAGCAGCAATGAAAACTGTTCCCGGGAACGAAATATTTTGAAAGCACGGGGAACCAATGGGAAGGTTAATGAATATAGTTTGGCCGGAACGTTGCTGCACGGCGACAGTGATCTGACTGCGGCGCAGAATATATGGCCGAAACGGTGGGTCAAAAAAGTAATCTACAGTAAATATTTATGCTTTTCCGTATGTCTTTTTCCTATGACACTAACCTGTGCAATACATTTCCACTATGTAGAAACTTAATAGCCCTAAAGAGTTGGCACATAATGTACTGTTTATGGATGTCCTTGAGGATTGTGAGCTTCTTTATTACATTATGTAAGTCGGCTTCCATATACTCGAATACAAGATACATATCCCTATAAAATGGTTTATTTACAAAAGAAGATATATTAATTATTTTGCTAGAAATACACTTCTCGAAATATATATATTTTTTAAAAACACACCTGTCGTTATCCGCTTTTATAATATTAAATAATTTAATTATATTAGGATGTTTTCCGAATTCCTGGAGGAACATCACTTCTCGGAAGGTCCGTTGAGAATCCGTTGCATTCCGGAAGGCGTCGAAGATCTAAAAAACAACATTCGGTTTTACTAACAACTAAAATATGTTTATACCTAGACTATATTTATTTAAAGTATCGGAATGGGTGGTCCTTAAGAATTATTTTGTTCAAGTGAAACTGTATTTTTGGAATAAGAAGCCCCTCATCGCGGACTATCGCCTACAAAATAGGAAAATGTTAAACCTACGGTTTGTTAAGTATAGAAACCTATTTCTATTTGGGAAAACCTTCCTTGCAAAATTTGTGATTACAATTTTTTGTAGTGTCCCCTAATATTGAATTTAAAATTGTAGCAATATATTGTAAAAGAATTTGTATTTTCCTATTTTATTAGAAAAACGTTTGGCTTTCGTGCGAAAAAGAAAATTCCTAAAATACTATATGGTTTCGAACGTATTACAGTAGGCCTGAGATTGATAACAAAACATAAAACGTTGGGAATTCTAGTGGTGGGAGGTCGGATGTGAGTAAAAGTAATGGAGGGTCTATTACCTTTTTTAGGGCTACCGTATCCTTGCTCCGCTTATCAATAGCTCTCCATACAATCCCGTAGGCTCCTTTTCCAAGTCGTTTCTGGATCTCATATCTCTCGCGGACATGATCTTCTACTTCTTCTGTTGTCATCTTTAACTATTTATGTTTTCTACCTACAAATAACAATATTATTAGCATTAAATACACAAATGATATAAAAAACAAGTTTATTATAAGAGTACACGTCTACCCCTATCTTAATAAGGGCTAAACATTTATATATTTACAGGCTTCCTCTATAAAATCACCGTTTTGAGTACTTTATAGAGCATTTATCCCTAATAATTAGTTTCGTCGATGTAGGTCTAAACAAAAAAGTGCGTTTGTTCCCATGGTACGAAGTTATGCGCTCTGTTGCATTTAAACAAATAAGTATACATAAATGTAGAAATAAGGTCTATATAGATAATAATATTAATAAAGAACCGATATACTTTTTATATGAATAAAAAGATTGTTCTATGAATCTACTGGACAACACTATGCAATATTCATGAACGAAGAGGTAAAATTCCAGTATATTACTGAAAACAAAATAGTTTCGAAAGAGATTGGTACTAAAAGAAGCTATTATAGAAATGATTAAATTAATATTATTTAAATAAAATAGAGGAAATCCCTATAAGAAGAAATATAGATTTAAGAATCAATGCAGTGTATGCAACCATAGCAACCAAGAGGGGCGTGTTCATGACAGAACAGGTCGGATACCTACTCATAGAGAGTTATATATATATATATATATAAACTTTATTTATTTAGTAATAACGAGAAATGCACCAGAACGACTGACTCTTTTCAATATTCATCAACAAATGACTTTAGTTAACATTATAAAAAGATAAGGTTGAGACTAAACGTATTGTTATATTAAGTTAATAGAAGGTATTCTAACGAAAGGATGACGTTTTCAGTAAACAAAAAAATTAAAAACTTTGTTACAAACAAATAATTCTTAGAAAAAGTCAGCTTAGGTGGACAACTTTCTCGAGGAAAACAAGCTCTTTACTATTGTGAATGGGACACGGAAAATATTTGTGAGAAGTCAGGTAATAGCCGGGGGTTTATTATGTTCTAAGTTTAGA
>JAQGAV010000231.1:0-39917 GCA_034691345.1 Phasmarhabditis papillosa
CCTGATCGTTTATTGAAGAAGAATAGCCGAATATGGCAACGATTTATATTTAATACAGAATAAACACAACTGTGTCGCGGAATATTATTAGAGTACTCAGCACGGTATTTTCACTCTACAGGGTCCTACATTTCTAAGGATTTAAGAACTTCTAAAGTTCATATGAGTACAATTAGTTGTTGCTTTCTGAGCCTCTCCTAAGCTCCCCGAACCCCGGAAAAAGAAAACCCGACTACTCACCCTCTGTAGTAGTTTGTGATGAAGTCTCCATGAGCAACAGTCTTGAAATCATGAGCATAGAAGGCAAAAAGAACGGGATTTTTTGAAGTAATTTAGCTAGTTTTCAGGCATTCCTCGGGGGATACGGTAGTTTCGTAATATTTCGAAACGTTGTGACAAGGGTTGCTGCTGGTAAACAGCCAATTGAACGACGAATATAAGAATCAAAGTTCGTTATCTATTCGTAATTTTACTGCTATTATGACGTATTTATATATATTCTATTTCTAAATCCATGTGGAGACTTCGGCTGTCAGCACTGACGTGAAGCCAGTTACTCAATTTATTAGAGTTACTAGAGTTATATTGGTTGCAGTTTAGTTTAGAAGTTCTCGATAATCGGAACAAAATCCTACTATCTTTAATGATGTATTTAGTATTCTTTGTCACTAAACTCGCCTATTAACCCAACTATCCGCCGGCTTCATCTACTAAGAATTCTTCATTTACCATCATTGATGATGGAAAATACGATTAACGTTTCCAATATTTCATTATGTATTCATTATATTAATAACTTGTATATTCACCTACCAGAAAACAAAATATGTTAAATTTTATTTGCAGCAACAAATGATTTGACTATCCTGCGTTTACAGGTGCCCGCAGGTTCATCCCGTTTGAATTTAATACATTTTTTAAATTGTGCCTGTCCGTTTCTAAATACTTTAATTATTGTCAGTTTTATATTCCACAATATTCATGTTGTTTTAAGATGACTATTGAAGACATTGGACTGGAACCGGTGTTTGATGACGAGCCAATTGATGATGAGCCCGTCGCGCCGGCTGAGGAGGTCGTCAAGAAGAAGAAGACGGCCAAGCATCTCAAGAAGGAGCTCCAAGCTGAGCCACCGGCCGCTGAACAGAAGGACGAAGGAATCAAGAAGACAATAAAGAAGAAAAAGAAGGTTTGCAGTGTTGTTCTTGTTTATGAAAGCAAAAATCATATTTTCAGAAGCCAATTAAGGAATCCGACGAAACTGTTGAGCAAGCAGTCGTCGAGAAGGTGGCGGAACCACCAAAGAAACGAAAGGCTGAACCTACAAGTGAGGTAAGCAGGTAATAATTACCCATCAACTCTTCCAAGTTAGTTTTATTGCTTCCAGTGATGAGCCACCGAAGAAGCTCAACCGCAAACAGACGAAACTATTGAAGCGGGAAATGTTTAGGTAGGTATTTTCTGTCATTTATTAGTTTGCTATATTTTCTGTTTAGAAAGGCGAATGGTGACCAAGTGGAGGAAACGCCTGCGTCCAAGCCAAGCGCCTCCAAAGAATCTCCGGCTCCTGCTCAGAAGAAAGGTGTGAAACGTTCCCATAATGTACCTATCATATATTTTAGCCAAGGAATATGTCGACTACATGGCCATCGATAATAAATACAGGGATATTTTGGACAAAATGTTTGATACAGTAGTGGAGGGAGATGTATGTTTTTTTTTGAATTTGATTATATTTCTCAATATTTCATCAGGCCAAGAATTTGGTTTTGGGCGAAATCACTACAGGAAGAATCGAGAAAGCCGAGTTCGACATTGTCATGCAAAGGTGGCGACAACAGAAGCGGCGATTGGTAATTTTTGTTTTCTAGAATTTTTGCACATTGTGGTTATTCAGACGAAGGCAACGACCGTTAACAAAATCGTGGACTCTGAAGGCTGCTCACTTGATGATGTTAAGGTGGCCAAATCAAATATTCGTCATTATTTTTTTCATAATTACAGAAGATGGTTAATGATCTTGTGAAGAAGCGGAAGATCAACAAAAATGAAGCTGGTGATGTCGTCAGAAAATGGAAACTCAGAGAAGCACGACGATTAAAGCGAATGGATGAACGGTCAAAGTAAGTTGTTATTGCTGTTGAAGTAGATTCATAGACATCGGGGTCAATTTTTCCTGTTGGTTCTGTTAGATTGTCTGTATTAATCTTATTATTTTAAAAATTATCTATCTAGGAATATGGCCTGTTTCCACTGCCGCATGATGGGTCATACAGTTGCCGAGTGTCCTTCGAAGCAATTGGAAGATGCCCAGGGAATTTGCTTCAAATGTGGCTCACTGGAACATCAAATACAAGGATGCAAGGTCAAACACATCAGAGGTTAGCATTCTGTTGATTCAAAATAATTTATTTCGTGAGTTTAGGTTTTCCGTTCGCAATGTGTTATGTGTGTAACCAGCAGGGACACATCGCACGCGATTGTGAACAAAATTCATCGGGAATTTACCCTGATGGTAACGGAATTATATTTAATCTACCATATTCTTAACTATTAAGGTGGTCAATGCAATGTTTGCGGGTCGAACAAGCATTTGAAGAAGGATTGTCCTGAATTGGAAGCGCAAAAGGCAGCACCAACCGAAGAAAAGAGTATGTTCTTCTGAATTTTTCATCCTAGGTTTCGTCTAAAATTGTGTAATTCTTTTCCGGATTATCCCCTTACTCGACGTGCTTCGTTCGTCTCTAGTTTCTTACTCTCCCGTACTGCATTTATGGATGCTCAAACTATTTGCTATGATAAAATGTTATGAACAAATATATTTCAGAAGTCATTGCAAGAACTATGGATGCGATGACTCGTGCTGATGATGACTTCGAAGATAATGTTCCTAAGAAGGCAGTGGATACCAAAAAGAAAAAGAAGATAGTTAAGTTTTAATAGAGTTTTATTCATTTGTTGAGAATATTGTTTTCACTGTTCGTTATTGTTATATTTTGTTTTTTATAAAAATTATTACTTTACTGGAATGTTTAATTAAGGGCTATGGTTTGTACTGGCAAAATTGAAGCGAACTATTGTTTCATCGTTTTGACTATTGTTTGACGGAGTTCTGTTACTTTTTGGATGATGACCAATTTGATTTGAAATGGGTCGCATACGTATATGTGCTATTAACGTACATCTTCATTCAGATACGGAAGCTTTTCGTTCACATCATACAGCTTCAGCGGACTTATTTTCGCCTTACCGCAATGGATATAAGGGGATAATGGCACCAGCGTAGAACCGGTTCCGATTCCTCTGTTAGCAAAGATATGTTATGACAGCTGACTGTACTCATCCGCAGTATTCCTTTGAGATGTCTTCTGTGGGTTCTTGATTTTCTATGCTGCTGGAACTGGCATTCTATACTATATGAATAGTATATATTCATTTTATTTATTATATCATCCATTCTACTGAAACCAGCAGTATTTTATAAAAATCAATATACGTTTGAGGTGAAAGCTCTCGATTAGCCTATTTTCCATTCATTTTAGCTAGGCTGGGAACCTAGCCCTTACCACATACTGTACGTCTCTCTTCACCCGTGATTCCCACAAACAAATAAACCAGACTCCTTATCCCTGGGCCCCTTATTTTCATGGTACTTCATTTTAAATCCTCTGTTGAGTCGGTTTATCATTGATTGAACTGATTTGCAATCTTTCGCTTTCCTTTTCTCACGTCTACTACAAATTCGCATCTCTTGCGTATTCAAGGTCGAATTGCATATAGCGCAGGTCCCGTTTGTCTGTCTGCTGATAGAGTTATAAACCTATTCAACATGGTTGTACGTTAGACAGATTGACATATCAATCCATTATTAATATTGTAGAAACGTTGTTGGCTTGATGGTCAAGCTTCATAGTTTATATTTGTTCACTATTCATAATCTGGCTTCTTTTGTCTTGAATGAAGACAGATAAAGATATCTCTCTCCAAATTCTGTTAAAGGAGCATGTAATGTCAAATATTTTAATCAATTTCATAACACTGTATTGCATATTCATGTCATCATTCTTCACCTCGAATAATTGCCAAAAGCTCCCTTGTAGCTTTTTGCGCATTCGCACCTTCTTTGTAATATGAATCGCATTTTGAGTTCTATCTGATCAGCGAATATTTCAACAATCTAGACTCATTTATTGGCTTCTTTCTCCTTGTCTTATTTCATGTGTTTGTATTTGAGGGTTACACCAGCAGATGTTGACAGTTAGCTGTTTCTATGTTTACCACTATAATATACAATTTTCACCATTTTTAATCATTATTGAGTGAGGACTGAATTATATCTTTCACTATATGGTTACTAATCTTTCAAATTATCATATTGAATAATACCCCTTAGTTTACGTCTCAAGTTCTGTCGTAGGTATGTAATATACTTCTATAGCGTAGCAATGTAATTGAACTATGTCACCAGTTAGCATTTTATATTTCTCTTCCAGCCAATAATAATAGTAGCTAAGGTGCATAAACAAAGAGTAATCATAACCAGGGATGGTAAAAGTGCTGGATGGGTGGGGCCTCCTGTTTTGACCTGTTTTGAGAATCGAAAAGTGCGGGCCGGGCGGGGCCTTGAAAATCTGGGTCTGCGGGCCGGCCCGTAACAGGTATGATCACTGACCATAACCATAGTATTCTCACGTTACCTTTACTTTATTCGTTATTAAGCTGCAAAAGGAGAGCATGCTACTTCACCGATAGCTCAATTAACACATTTGAGAACATTTTTCTAATCCTCTTCAGTAATCCAGTTTGATATTTATATTTATGTCGAGTACTTGAGCGAGGGTCATTTGTGTATTTAATTGCGAGAATAGAGCGCGTAGAATATGATTGGGGCGCTAGGAGAACCGAGACAGTTACCGGTGAAGTTGGTAAATAGGCAAACCACTTATGGAGGCTACTTTACTCATCAAAATGATACTCTAGAAGGGATTGCTGTATTTACTGTGTTTTTGAGAATATATTTATCGAAACGGATGGATAGGGGATGGAATTTGTGGAACCATTGCAGCGGGATATTTATTGAATCATTTTTAATTTAAAACAAAATTTAACTTTTCACAGCAGAACCGCTCAGTGCATCTGCTACAATCGGACTTTCTCAAAGCACTGCTTTAAAGGACTACAGAGCCGCCACATTAACCATAGTTTGAACGATGTCCGATTGTATGTCGGTTTTGCTGTGTTTTGAATTTGTTTAACTTTACTTTTTAGTAAAGGCGGTTTTCAAGTATGACCTCTAAAGTGGATGTTAATTTGTATAAATGTGCTTGAATATAATGATTGCATTACGGTTATATTAGTTATCTTTTTTTACCTCAATTTAGTACTCTCCAAGTTTAATTTGCCCGAAAACTTCGGCTGAATGCCCGAAAACTTCGGCTGAATGCCCGAAAACTTCGGCTGAATGCCCGAAAACTTCGGCTGAATGCCCGAAATCGTTTAAATCCCGACGCTCTCGATTACTAAGTGTAATTGCCTGCTGTGTTCTTGACCATTCGCGTCTTTGTCATTCTAATTTAGTTCAATAAAACTCAGTTTGTGGACTAGTTTTCGGAAGAAAACGCAGCAGCCTTTCTAGACCAATTGTCACTATCTTTTTGCGTTACTATCACTATGTGATATCTTCTTGTAGGGCTTATTACCTGACCTAACTGGGGTAGCTCATAATCAGTTCGGAATTTAAAGGGACTGTACACTCTGAATTATTACGCTCGGCCAACCGTTTGTCAGCAACGAACTAGTTAGTTAGGTTTTGAGGTTTTGAAAACAATCAATTGTAAACCGAACAAATTAGTTAGGGTTTCAAAGCAGTCAATTGTAAACCTTTAATTCTCATTTTTAAGAAATTGTTAATTTTTCTTTACTTCTCAGATCAAAGGGCAGTCCAATCTTGGAAACTATGTTGGGAGAACCGGAACACCTAAAGCTCTGCTCCAATACTGGGATATTCAACGAAACACTAGCAATAAATATTCATTACATTTCGAAGTACTGCCGTTTTTGCTAAACTTAAATAACCTCTGACTAACAATAAGAGTCACGCAAAGAGAAAGTCAGCTGATCGAAGATATAATGCCTAAGATACTCTAAATTGCTTGTAAACCACACATAACAATCTTATCTGAAGAACTCCGCATCCTAAATGGTATCACATGTTGCGGCCTAATTCCAGAGATAACCAATTTTCAACAATTTTGTGTTTTGAAACGGTTTAAAAGTTTGGGTTAGTTTTTATTGCAAATTTTAAAACAACTACCTTGTTTTCAATTCTTTCCCTATTTTCTGGCATGTGTGATTCTAAAGTAATAAACCTGATAAGTTACTTGAACCTTCGTAAAGTATTTTCATCGGTTTTCAAGTTTAGTCTCGGTTTGAAAAGGGCGGATCTGCCACAGAATTCTTTCTGAAGATAGTCTGTATCAAGAAGTAGGTTTAGAGCGTAGTATCCTGTAGAGAGGCGGTGTTAAATAAAAGCGAACTCACTTTCGAAGGAAAGGGTTCCCAATCCACCGATTTTCTTTTATATATCCACGCTGCTCCAAGGATAATGCGCGGGATACCTACACTTGATACTGACTGAACATAGTAATGTTACCATTCATTCTACCTAATCAGTACTAACTGACTTTGCTATTTTATTAAATGAATGAATCACTTTACCTTCCTTTGTGATTCACTCTGGAAGATTCATAGATTTGTACTTTTTGACAACAAATTCTTCATTGAAACCTGTTTTCCCATAAGAGTATTCTACCATAGTACGTATCAAGACCTAGGTTTCGAGAGCCGTATCATAGGAGCAAGGAGCCTTTTCTTTAAAAGTATATTCATTTTAAGCTAACACCGCCACTCTACTGGATACTCTGCTGGAAACATAGCTCTTGATATGATGTGATTCAAGATGAATAATGGAGTGTTACTTGCGTATTTTAAGGAAATTTTGCGTATATGTTCGGGGTTCGAATACTTTCAGAGCCATTTTCAATGAGATTCTTTTTTAACACTCCACTCCATTATTACTGTCGAATCAAACTATAAAGGTTATAGTAATCGGAAAGTTGCAAAACATTACGAGGTTCTCAGCGAAGAAACATTTTACCCCACAGTCCTTTCTCATAATGTTTCACTTATCAAAACTAAGTGAATCACAAAAATATAACGATTTTGAATCATCACAAACATACAAGAGAACGTAGAAAAAGGATGAGTTCTTACTCTATAAACAGTTTCTCCTCAATGTTTATCTTATATGTTGTATAATCATGTGTGTTCTTGGACCACCCTGACTGGTTAAATATGCCTTTTCGGGGGCGGCAGCAGCATCGATAATCAGCGCCAAGAATCGATTAATCGAACTGGATTAGATGGATAACGGGCTTCAGTTGCGGTCTCTTATTCAAACATGGATAATTTTGTCTTTTCGCACTTTTAAATCTTATATTGTTTAACCGCACATATTATCCAGAACTCTTTATAATTACAATATTGTAAGTAATAATACGAAACATGAAGTTTCATTGAAACATCCCAAAATGTTTAATTTAAGAGTATATAAAAAGAACACGTTATTCAGAATTAATAATATTCCTGTTCACCTTATAAGCTATTGACTGGCTTCAACTTGATCCTAGTGCATTACTCTATAAGTCATAAAAACTCCATCTTATTTATGTTTTAATATTTATATAATTATTACATTATTTTTATTATTATTTATGCTTTAGTGCCGTTCCCTCCACCTGTTGTTCTCTCCAGTCGGCTGTCATCTGTCTTTTATTTGCGAAAATGATCAAACTCCTGAGCGAAGCAATTCTATCACTAACAAATATCAGTAATTAATACTGGAACCTTTATTCTAAGCATTTCTTTTGTGTCACAGCTTTAAACTACTAGGTTTGTCAATATATTCCGGAATTCCAATACTATGCACCTCTGCTTAATACTTGTTTAATTATGATTGTAAGGCGTTAGGAAGACGTTCATTTTAATGTATTTACCTTTGTTTGCTGACATCTTTTAAATTCATATACAGTTAGTGTATATTTATAAACGTTTTTAAAGGCACGGCTAAACCCAAAATGCAAAATCTCTTAAAATCGTTCACTTTTGATCAATTTTTTTGCTATTTATATAATTTTTCTTAAGTTTTCAAGCTTATTATTTTAATACAATAAAGTTTGAGATTAATTTTTGAGTGTACCGTGCCTTTAAGCTTCTTGATTACGTTGTTTTCCAAACGAACTAGCTTACCTGCTCTGCACAAGTTGAGCTGTCTTCAAATCTGGGTTACATCTGAAGATATTCTATTTTTATTAGAAAGATCTAATTACAAAAGCAACTTGACTTATTTTTCTTGCTAAATTTCAATTCAAAATAAGTTCTTCCTTCTGATAGTCATGTCACTACGCTTGTAAAGTATTTCCTTTCATCTTTACGCATATTTACACTATTAGTACAAAGGAATTCATTACTTTCTTATCTTTATTGGATGCAGCCGCAAAAGGGCAAATTATTCCGGAAGAGAACTAATGAGTCGGGTTAATTTTCAACATTATTGCTCTCTCATTATCAATGTTTTTATATCAACACATTCCGGAATCATTTCTCGTATGACGGTATGTTTAGGGAAAACGCAAGTTCTACCAAGAGTGGTGGGACAAGTTCATTAAGAGCCTATCTTCTCGATAGGTTTACCCTTACTCAGCTTTCCAGGGAGATACGTTACTAAAACTTGTTATACCATATCTAAGTTTGTAACACCTGAT
The DNA here is from genome assembly GCA_034691345.1 of Phasmarhabditis papillosa. Lineage (NCBI taxonomy): Eukaryota > Metazoa > Nematoda > Chromadorea > Rhabditida > Rhabditidae > Pellioditis > Pellioditis papillosa. Next base: position 8,823 of record JAQGAV010000231.1, read on the forward strand.
TTGCCACAATGTAATATATTGAAGCAAAGTGAACATGGTTTTAATTTTTCCTGTTGATTACTATACTTTTGAGAATCTGTTTTTTTACTCACTGCTCCTGGAACTTCTCTAATCTTTTAATGCCGCGCAGAATTGCCCTCCGGGCTGTCACTTGTTGGTCTTATCATATGGGCAAATCGATTGCCCCATCGGCTAATAGCTCCGCCTACTCGAACCACCCGGAATACAGACCTACATGCAAGAAAAAGCAACTGTAAACATTTTTGAAGAAATTTAGAATTCGACTTTACGGTATGTTCGTTAAGTTGATCTCAAGAAATACGTTTTTAGTCCACGTTGAGCTGTATTTTTAAACTGGACGTTTAAGAACACCAAACGTACTTTTAACTTATAGTTAGCTCGTTATACGTAGTACATTGATGGGTTTATTTCTGAGCAATCATTACCTTTTGAAGTTTTGAGAGTACTATTGAACTTCGTATTTCTTATATCCCCAGTTTACAAAATATCTTGAAAGGCTATCTCTTCGGACAGAGACAGATTATGCATTCTTTGTTTTTTGCTACTTCGGAACATATCATATTTCCTATTATTGTCAGATTCATTTTCCTCTGCATGTAACAACTTTTTGTAAGATTATTTCTGTTTTTTTTGTTACTGACCAGTCTTATGTTATAAACATAGTTGTGTACAGTTATAATACAGACTTTTTACTTATTTTGAACTTTAAAATTTACTGTTTTGTTAAATGAAAGTAGTGTTTACTCAACTTATTAGTTAATTACTTAACATAACAGAACAAATGTATCATTTGTAGAAATATAAGTACAATTTTTGTTTTAGTTTATTTGCAGAATTACTTGACAGATTACCAGATTGTATCTCAATAACTAATTTCAGCTAAAGAACATACTCTATTTTTATTTGTTATTGTTAGTGATTTGTGTTGGTTAAACCAGATATGTAAATACCAGCAAGTGTATACAACTACTTTTTGTAAGATTATTAAGTTGTAAGATATGTAAATACTTTATACTGTATTATCTTACTAACCATAACATTAACTTCAAGTTATGACCTTATAAGTTTGCTCTAACTAATGGCCAATTGTTTCTTTTCTTTTTCGTACGTACAAAATTGACAGCAAACTTTGAAGTTATGAGCTTTTTTCTTATTTTTAACACGGTCTCATTACATTCTTTAAAGATATATTGGTCAAGTTTTCAAGCAATTTTCCATGATTCTTGGGTTTCTCTATTAAAAGAGTATGTTCATTCTGGCTAGGCTGATTAAGTCGTATACCTTTGGTAGCGTAAACCACACCCATTACGGTTGCGCGCATCGGCGCTATCCATCTTCTCACCAGCCAACAGGATTATCATTTCATTTCATTCAATTATAAGAAGATGAATCAATAAATTAATTTACACACCTTCGCTCATCCAAATATGTACGAAACAGGCAATTATTACAGTTTGCGAAAAAGATTTCAACTAACGACCAGTTGAAAACATTTGCACCCAACTTGGAAAAGTGATGGCGAATGTGTTTTTCTAAATATTTACCAAGTAGTTTGACTAAAAGGTTTCTATTATTTTAAACTTATTTTAGTGAAATAAAGTTTTTTGTTTGTTTTATATTATTTCCATAAACCTCATAATCTTATATAAGAAGTTCCCTGATACCAATTTCTCGATATTTGTTCTACCCTCCGCCACCATGTCTTCACTTCAAGAATCTTGATGATAATCTAGTGATATATATATATATATATATATATATATATATCTGTATATATATCCAACTTTATGTATTTAACAGACAAAGTACTTTAAAAATAAATAAATAAGAGTTTAACTCGGTGATATTTTTTGGCTGGGAACTGCGTAATTACCTCGTAATGTTTTTGGGAACCAGTATAGCCTAACCATGAGTGATTATATTTCATTGTTTTAGGAAACAACAATGATATTATTATTATATTTCCATTAACCTCATAATCTTATACAACCTTTTACAACCCATTATTCTCTTACTCTGTTATTTCTTACTACAAAATGACCTTGTAGTACCACAATAAAGTCACATTATGCACACTCCAGCGGGCTATTTAACTCGAACACCGATGAATGATACCTTAGGATGTTGCCAAATAACTAGATACATTTCAATCAATATAGAGTGATTCAAGATGAATAATGGAGTGTTATTTTAAGTTTTCGAATACTTTCAGAGACATTTTCAATGAGATTCTTTTTTTTACACTCCATTCTTTCGAATCAGACTATACAAGGATTTAATATAGTGCGCATTATCCAGAGGTAGAGCGGTGCTGCTTAAAAAAAATAGATAATCGGTGGATTGGGAACCTTTTCTTCAAAAGTATATTTATTTTAATCTAACATCGCCTCTATCCAGGATACTTTATGTTGATACGGACTAAAAACTTCCAATTGAAGCTCATATTAAGCAATGCTGATTTAAAAGTACTGGCTTATAGGTTTTAAGAGTTTTTATAAAGTATTGAGAAACTTAAAGCTATGTGGGTAACTTTTTGACCATAGATTCATTCTTAGCCTTGCAACCGAAACGTAATTTGGGAAAGTAATACAGTCTTATTCGAACTATATTCGACGGATGTTTCGCTTGCAAGGGGATACTGTATGCATCTCTTTTTTACTAATGTTTTCGGTTAAATTGCGTATTAATTTCGAAATTTTGTATGAGACTTTTAGATTGTTTTAAATTACTGTTCATTTTTCTGAATAGAAAATATTGTTTACATTTGTTTATGTTTAAAAAAACAATGCAGAGAAAATATCAATTCAGACTCTTTACTTGCAAGCGACTTGGCCGCCGACTATAGCCATACTAACCGCTGGTTGATCCTTGGGCCACATATTCATAGAAGATCTTACTCTTGTATTTTAAACTAAAATCAATAACAATTAATATTTAAAATACCTATTAAACTTTCTACAAAGTGCTATAAAAAGGTTACAACTTGTCTGTGACATCGCTCTTTTATTACTTTAAACTAACGTGTCGCATAACCAGACGGACTCGAACATTTACCTAATTCTTATATTTATTTTAATAAAATTATTAATATAAAACTTCTCGTTAGTACGGCAAATTTTAAAATCTATTGTTTGCCTAGTTTTTATAATTTTCTTATCGACTCGTAAATCATAGCCTTTTCTCCATTGCAAAACTTTATCAAAAGTGAATAACGTCAGTTCGAGGCCGCTTTTTTATACCAAGGACTTATTTTAAGGTTGAATAGGGAAAATTGTATTCTTCTATTTATAATTAATGTTTTGTGGAATATTTTTGTTTTAACTTCTAGTTTACAAATGCTTTAGCTGTAACTTATAGAAAAGCTATATTGGTTATACAGTAAAGTTTATAGATTTAGTTGTATTATATACATAGTTTAAGCAATGTTATATGTAGTTATTATATAATTTTACTTTTATTAGGTGCTATTTATAAAATATTTTAAATTATAATTTCAGGACATGGCTACGGCCTCGTCCCGTTGTCGATGCTGCCCCTATGGCTTTCATATAGACCTAGAGTTTGTATCGTTTGCAGGTAAGAATTCCATTCTATAAACATATTTTCCTTAAAAGTTAAAACAGATTTGTGTAACATCTATTCTGAACTGTCACCCATACCAATGAAAACCGATCACTAAAGGTTCCAAGATTGAGCGGAGCTTGGTTTGGCTTGGCTTATTCATTTTTATGAAAAATTTTATGAGCTTATGAAAAAGAATAAAATTATGTACATTGAAATTTTGTTAGTATCATAACATTGTAATTTTGCAGAAGATGTTTCCAAAGGTAACTCCATGAAGCGGACTCCAACTCTACCCAGACGCAGTAAAAGTGGTGGAGAAAGAAACCTAATGAGCCCACTGGATAGTCTTTTTAGGTGGGTTTGCTAATTATAATATTAGCTATTACATGTAGATGGTAAATGTTTGAAGTTTCATTTTCTTTTCATTTTCTTTCTTTTATGTTTCATTTTCGTTTCACTTTTCAAAGGTAACAGAAACACTTTGTTATGTTTCATTTTCGCGTAATCCGGAGTATTACTAGTCATACACGACTTCTTCGGAAGTGATGAACCTATTTCCTTTCTAATTTTACTAATTTTTATAAAGTAGATCAGCTCTATAGAATAACTAACATATAGTCTGCAAGAAGAGCAAGATTTCCAGCGCGGTATCACGAGCGGTGCGCAGTGTTATTTAAAATGAATGTAAAATCGGTCGACGTGGTGCGTTTTCTCCAAAAGTGCATTCATTTTTTATAACACTGCACCCCGCTGAGGATACCGCACTGGAAACCTAGATCATGAGATGGACTATATATAGAAATGAATGGATAGTTATTATGAAGTTTTTTCAAAATAGATTCATTTTAGTCTAACACAGCCTCTCTACAGTAAGTGCGCTATAAACCTATTTCTTCATTACCAACTATATAATAATAATAATTATATTTATTGCCAGAATCGCAGATTACATTTTGTTGTGTATATCATTTGCGCTGGGTAATCATGTTTCTGAATATTCTGGGCTCGTCTATCGCTATTCTTTGCCAAGTAACACCAATTCTTCCAATTGAAATGGTTGCCGCAATGAAATCATTTGACCATTTGGTGTATTGTCGTCCACGGCGCCTTTCTATATATCTTGTTTATAGTTTTTTTAAAGAACCAGCTCTGTTCGTACCCTTTATAACCTATCTAAATGTTACCTAGTTCCATACTATACAAAATAGACTTCCGTTAACATTTTCTTCTTTATTGATGTACGCATAACGGAATGTTTGACATCTTTTTTGTCTGTTTGAATATTCTCTATTACTCATCTTACGTAGCAAATACGAGAAAGAAAGAATACACCAAGTATCCTAGTTGTTGACGAAAATCATGCCAAATTCATGATTTTAAAAGATCTTTTTAGTTTTATAACTTTATATGCTGACTTTCGAGAATATTTTCGTGAGAGTTTAATATTACTAGCAACAATACCCTTTTCCACAATGGAGACGTTTGTTTTACTTTTGGGAAAAAGTGTTTCCCAATACTGTAGGTTAATAAATTAGAAAGAAAAAAGTAGAGAAATCTTTTTTGTTTCAATTTAGTCTTCATGAAATTTGCTTTTTATCACACTACTTAAAAGCTCTTTTTAGTCGCACGGCCCTTTTGCGAAATCTGTTTTTGATATATCGAAATATATTGAAGATGCAATAAATAAATAAAATATTTATTTTTCCGAACGTACAATTAAATGAAAAGTAAGATCACAGTACATTTCTATTGCTTTAAATATAGTACTTGTACTTTCGGGGAGGAATGAGGCCATGCAATGCAATGTCATTAATTTCCTTCTAACTTTTTCTTGTCATCTATTCACTATGAAGTTAGTCTTACATGAGTAATGTTCGTTCCGGATCATTAGAATCAACGTAGCGGAAAGCTATTCAGACGCGCAACAAAACAGCCTTCTTGTTCTTTTTTTGTCCAATGCTGCTTACAATTTTATATTCTTCAATTAAATCAACCGTACGCTAGACATCCAAATTATAGGTTTTCGTTAGGATTTTGTTTTGAGAGGACTATGCGTAGGATTCATTTTGAGTTTCCTATTTTTATAGCCAAAGCTAAGGTTCTAGCGCAGAGCTGTGGCCGTCGCAAACGCCCGGGTGGGTGCCCGGGCAGTTTTTAGCCTCAAAAATGTTCAACTGCTCGAGCAGCTACAATGTGCCAGTTTACCCACCCGGGCGTTTCTATAAAACGGCCACTGGGAAGCAGTAGGGTTTACAAAAATAAATGGTAAATCGGTTACTATGCAGCTACTATATATTAAGTTTCTTGCTTATTTTGAATTATTGTACCATTTGCTATTTTCATACCAGTCATAAGTATAGTTTTTAGAATAGAATAGAATAACTTGTTTGTTACCGAGACCGTTAAAACACAGAAAAAAGAATCTGCAAGTTAAATGTTTAATCGGTCGGGGACCGTGAGGAAGAATTAGGGCCATGAGGCAGGTCAATCTCCTCTTGTTGTTTGGAAAAAGATATCTAACATTAAGTAGTTGATACGAAAGTCCATATCTGCACGTCCCATTCTCATAATTCTCATCATAGCGCAACTTCCGGTATAGATGATAGTTGCCGGTCGCATTTCTACGAATCCGCCCGCGTATCACTTCTAGATGTCACATTAATCTCTATCCATTTCAAAGTGAACACAAATCCCGCTTTTTTCTCAATTGGCGAGTAAGAATACGCAATGTGACATTGAGAAACCGCCGTCCGCAAAAACAGCGGCGGCGTTGTGAAAAACACTAAGCCGTGTTCGTAAACGTGGATTTAAAAGAAATAAATGTGCGGTAGACTGCTGGGTGGCTGTAACATGCAATTTTGTAGGAAAAAAGTACTTTTAGGATAGTTCGAAGGCAAAGTATGAGGTGAAATAACTTTGTAATGAAGTAAATCTATCTTATACTCTAAATTGTGATTTTATAGAAGATTGTTCTATAGTATGATTCAAAACTAAAAATTCTGCCTTAAATAAATTGAGAAATTATTTCGCAACAGCTTTCTCTTTAAAGTTTCTAAATACGCAACGTTCTCAGAAAAATACGCAGACGACCCGGCCTCTTTACTTTTTAACAACACCTTATATCGTTCAAGTTTAAGCTGTTTAACTGAAAAATTTGTATCCCCCTAGCATTCAGAAACTTTATCGTGCGTTCTTAATCTTCGAAGTTAATTTGAAAAGTTTATAATTTCCAATCTGTTACTAAAAGTAAGTAAATCTTGTTTTCAGTGATTCAATGGAGAACATTGTGAGCGATTTTGAAGAAGTTCTTGGAGAAAAACCACTCCGAAACGAGAAGATCACTAGCCACAGACTGCAGAACGGACATCAAAATGGATATAGTTCAGATTATACCGTTTATAGATCTAAGCCAGGTACGAACACAAAATAAACCCAATCGCAAAAATACTTGCCGAACTGCATACATTAACAGCATTACTATAATATTGTAGAATAACTTGGGGTGCTATCGTGAATCAATTTCCTTTTTGATCATTTTTCCACAAAGTGGAAAAATGACTAAAAAAAAAAAAAAAAAAGTTTACTATGGAGATAGCCGTAACCAGGGATGTATAGGGCCGGTCCATGCATCAACATTTTCTTCGCCCACTCACTTTTACCATCCCTGTCAGTAGCAACACCGAACTAATGACTTCACATAAACTTCTTTTATACTTAAACTATAATCTGAAACGGTACTCTTGTTTCAGCACTTCAAATCCCCACAACACCAACTTCAAACGGAAACAGAACGTTCGCCCTAGATTTCAGTGAGTCACCTATAATAGTTTGAATAAAATTAATGAATTTAACATGATTGCTGAGAAAAGAGTTGTTTATGTTATTGAAGTTATTTCTGAGAGCTGCCCTTTCAGATACAACTCCTCCAAAACCTCCACCACATAGAAATAATAACAATACTGCTCCAACTACGATCAATAACGGAAGATCAACCCCTACAGGTTAGAGACAGTTACATTCTTGAAAACCGAAAAAGCAACTTCTATTTTTGTAAACTGTATAGTTTGACCAAATCAACCCAGACACCTGGTTTTACGATCATACGCCTAAGTTGCTTTAACATTCGCATTCTAACTTGTACTACCTGTTGCTGGTTTATAAGTCATTGCTAAAGCATATATTTTCCACCGAAAAACTCGCCAACGACTTGCAACAAGTTATCTTTTCTTCGATTTACACCTTTTTATCGATATCAGAGTTTAGAAAGCGGCTTAACCAGTTTAAACAACCATCTTAATAGTTTTCTTACAAACGTTCCCACGCTCCATTCTTAAACCTGAACTTTGTGATTAACCGTATTCTAGCCTGTCTTTCTGATCTTTCCACTTCGCGTGCTCTGTTTATCTAAACCAAACTCGCTGCGTATCACGCAGCTGACGCATCTTCCGTATTTGGGAATAAGCTGCGCATCATCTGTGGGTTATGAAACGGAGAGCACACACAGGGGAAGAAGTTTGTGGATATTTAGACCATGTTTGGGAAGTTCTCCAAAGGTTCAAATAGGAATATATGGATATTCTGAATGAATACAGATATCTTGAAAGCTATTTTGAGCAGATTTCCCTCTCAAGGAACTATATAACATAACACCGATACACGATATTTATGATTTATTACAGCCTACACAGCTCTTGGTCGTGCCGTTTCGGAGCTGAAGGCCAGAAATGGAGCAGAGTCGCCGTTCCCTGACCGCGAGGTGGCTTCGCGCACCGGAACCCCAATTGATCTAGGATTCAGCAGTAACCATCAGACTAATGGTCACGTTCGACGGGAATCAGAAACTAGAGTAAGTTAATTTAGTAAAACGAAGTCAAATTTTAAGATATAAATTATACCGTATAAATAAGTTAGTCAGGAAAGTAGACTGTTTGCTTAACTTGTTTATTTAAAAACAAAATTTAAAGACACCGGAGTGTGAGTAGTCTAGAATTTTGCACTCAATGCTTACATTTCTACATAGAACTTTTTTAAGACTGAAGTCGAGCGGCCCAGCTTTCTTCCCAACGCAGCGACAACAACTTCATGGAGACGGGAAAAGAGCTTCACCTCACTTCCTACCGGAAATGGTAGGCTTCAAAAACAGTACTAAATGATGCTTTCAGACAGGGGAAGGAAAGGACCGGCCCCTTTTCAAAGTTTTCCGACTTTTAGATTTGTGGCCCTTGCCTGGGCGGGCCCGCTAGATTACTACCCTTGCTTTAAAAGGAGAAAGTACAATAAAAACAAATTCTTGAATTTTATTACGAACACAAGAGTTTAAAACTAGCGCTACCTCAGTTAATTGGCAATAAACCCACAAACAACTTACACGGAAAGAATGTTGTTCGGCTATTCGATTAACACTGTCATTTCTGTTTCGACATATTCTATAATATGTATGACAAGCTAAGTTTGCTGCGCGGTATCCTGGAGAAAAGCGGTGTAAAATTAGAATACATGTACTTTTTAAAAGAATAAGCCATCCACAGAATTTCCCTTCACTTGCATACAACCCGAAGCTGCCGTGGATACTACGCTGGAAGCTGATCTCTCGATAAAGACTATATTTAGTCCTTTTTAAGTTTTCAAGCTCTGGGTTCAACCTTCCCTAAACTTCAAGTTTAGTACAAAACAAACTTATAACTATTAAAAAATTTTCAGTGATAACAGCCCGTTCCACCACTCCAACTTCTCCCTTCCCTAGTGACTTTGCCTCACTTCGAAGGGGCCGCGAGAATGCTATGAGTGACACGGAGACTGTAAGCAGAAGCAGGTTTTTCTCAGCTTCACCAAGGATGCCCAGGGTAGGCTAGCTTTAATCTTTGATTAGAATTTTAGAAAGTTACCAGTTTTGAATGGTAGAAACTCAAACTATATGGATGGGTCCAAATCCAGAGGAATAATGGGTCTTAGGAAAGAATGTCATTGAGAATAGCGTTAAAGTCTTCAAAAATCAAAAATATATGCTCATTTGCCCAAAATTCGCAAGTAACAATCTATTATTACACTTGAATCAGATCATAATACCCACTAAAACTTGTTACGTGGTAAGAAAATAGCTTTCCTGAATCTAGTATGATTCCTAACAGTTTTGTTTCTAAAGTTTTCGATGCCAAGTTTTGGCTAAAAGTGCAATATTAAAAAGTGAAGTGTTTCTCATAATCCGGTATTATTGTTGATAATTCAAGCGGAAAGTGACAAAAGCTCTCAAAGACCGCCAGAAAACAAACAAAAATATCACATGGCGATTGCAGGTCGAAAAAAAAACAAAGAATAATCGTGTTGGGGGGGGGGGGTGGTAAAAAGTGAGAAAATGATTGGTCCTGAGAAGTTTGCTTGGCCCGGCCCGCAGGAAGCCGAGTCAGAAAATTAACAGATGATCCGGGCCGGGCCTGCAGAGTCTATTGAAAGGGTAAACTGAAGTATTAAAAAATACTCCAAATGAAATATGCAAAATCATCCTATATTTTTGTGAAATTTATTTCAAAGCCGTTAGGTATTTTCACTGAGCCATTATAAGATATAAGATTCCTTGAAAGCTCAATTTGTAACATTAGCTGCATTGTTCAATCATTATCAATCAAATGATCATGACATATCAATGTAAAATTAATAAGAATACAACATAGAAGCTTGATCTGCGTTGGAAAATATACTATGTATTCGGGATTAGTGGAAGAATATTCCGAACCCATAACTTATGAGTCATAAGTTATCCAAACATTCAAAATGAAAATGTTCTATTTCGAAAGTTAAAAAAGTGAGTAAGAAAGCGTTGTTTTCAAGAAACCGGCTCTGATATATTTAAGACTAGTTATAGAAAACCCGAATATTTCAGAAGATGGAAGTCGCTCCTCCCTTGACTGCTGCATCAAATACCTCCAACTTCACTTATTCTCATCAGAATGGAAGCACAATATTATCCAGAACTCAAGCAACCTGCACATCTCCAGTGCAAAAGGATCATCCTAAGGTAAGTGACGGGCGTGAAGATGATACTCTCCACTGTAATGAAACTACTATCAAAATAATCCGGAAAAAAAGACTCCCCTTAGCCGCAGAAAACCTGCGCAAACCAGCAGCATAATTATCCCATGTTTCGTGCACCCTAATGTCAGAAAGGAGCTGTGTCTGCTCAGAAGATTACGGAAAGACTGGCCGAGACCCTGCCTCGAAGAAATCTAATATTACTGTAATAGGGGTGATAGAGGAAATTATATACTTTTAAATACCGGAATAAATGTCGATTTCTTCGCATCAAAAGATGTATTGTTTTCATACAATCTAATCACACTATGTTTAGGCAGAAACACGCTCTGCAGCTACTTCAACTGGACCATTACCACCGGCGAAGCCTTGCTCCGAGTGTCCAAGTCTTAGGAAAGAGCTAAAGGAAGCTATTGAAAGGTATGCATTAATACTTTAGTAAACACATTAAAAGATACATTCTTAATTCCTAAATTATATTCAGAATCCCACCTCCGCCTCCTGCAACGCTAGCTATCGGCACAGAAACAGAACCTGTTGTATTCAAAGGAGATGTTGAATTGAAAGATGTAGGTTTCATTAAATTTATATAGTTTACATAAATATAATGTAAAAATATTTGATTTATGGAAGAATTATTAAATCTGAACTTTCTAGGCTAATGTGGGCGAATCCGTGACACTGGTTGATGCTGAAATGTGCACCGAGCAGAAAACTTTTGTGAATCGTGCATGCAGTCCTATCGTTATTGAGAACTCGGAAATTGTAAGTTAACTTTTAAAAAACCTAAAATCTTATATGAAAACTGTAATTTACCTTTTCGGACGGGTGCTAATGGGCCGACCCTTGATAACAGGTTTGCCCAACAGAAATAGTCAATTCCTTTGCTGGTACATGTCTTTAGTCTTTAAATTTTAGGATACTCAAACAGATACTGTCTCATTGGTTGAAAACGGATGTCAAGCTGGTGTTCAGTCAATGGCTTTCTCTACTCAAACAGAACAAGAAGTTGTAGTAGAAGTTGAAAAGAAAGAAGAAGGAGTCAATACGGATGGTAATAACATCTTTGAAAAATGTAGAGCGCCAACTCGCCCGCAAAAATCCAACTTTCGTGCATAAAATGGCCTACACTTAAGGGTGGGCCATTTAAATTTGCAAATGAGTTTCACGACCATATAAGCTGAAAGGGCTTGAACTCTACGTTTTTGCGTTTTGAACAAGTATTTTTTGATTTAGAAGTTTATTAAAATTGCCGACTTCTATATTTGTTTTCTAGAACTCGAACCTACCGTCGAAACTCCAGCGAAGCCGGAGACTTCTGAAAAGGAAATAATGACCACGAAGGTCTATTTCAAAGACATGAGAAGCCAAACTGAAGCAGATGAACCAGAACCAATTCAGGTAGGAAATTTTCTAGAATAAATTATAATGGGCGGACAAACGATATACCAGTTAAAATTTGCAGTTTGTACCGTATACCTTCCTTCAATAAGCCTTGGCCACCGACTATATATCACTGATAATGTGATTAGTTTAGAAAAGATATTTTAATTGTAACTAGTTATGAACTAGCAAGCCACCTTTGAGCTAAGGTTTAATATAATAAACGGCCCGATTCCTTTCCCCGGAGTTCTCCATCCTTATAAAATTTAAAAACAAAATCCACGTAAAATGGTGAGAACCGCGTTTTTGATTTTTTTAAGCCAAACCCATTTCGTACATTCCATTATTCGTTTTGACTCCGACAATATCTGCAGGTAATTTAGAACCTTTGATGGTTCGTGGCTACTTTTACGTGTTTACTTGTTAGGTTTGTTTGCTTCACGCTATTGCAATACAAACAGTGTCTCAGGGGAACCTGTAGACTCGGGATTGATTTCCAAATTTGTAATTTATATTTATATTTATATTAAACTTTTACTTTTAAACCAAATAGTTAAATAATTATTATTTTCTTTAGATTGGTGATTCTGCTACGGCTACCGACATTCCTTCGTCCAGTGAAAGCGCTAGTCAGACAGATAACGGTTCGACAGCTTAAAAATGGGCCTCCGTCATCTGAAATATTCAAATAACATGATTTATTAACATAATAATAATTTATTACTTGAATGTATAAGATAGGAACAGTATGCTAGTTAAAATCACCTGAAACAATCAAAAGTACCCGAAAAAGTTATACTGAAAAAACTTTCGAAAAAGTGGATGTGGACTACTTTTGATTATCGATGCATTTGCTGGAGAGCGGAGCATTCTGATAACCATAACTAATCTTTTAAACTATACAGAATATTTGCCTCGGTTTTAGAAATGGACTCCTGTGAGCCTAGAATCCTAGATGATTCCGAGATGGGCGACTCATTATGGCTAATGCCAGCTAAGGAAACTGCTGAAGTTGGAGTTGAGACGGATATGCAGGAGGAAGCGATTGTGGTAGGTAAAAAATGCAGCAACTCCGGTAAAAAAACCTTCCCAAATAGTTCTGTTATTATTTTGAACTAGTCTTGGAGAAGAAAAATTGGCAAACAATATGTTAAAAGGGAATTTATGCAAAAATAGTGAATAATTAGAACAGACAGAAAATATGATATTTTGGGATTCGTATGCACTATTAATTGAATGACTGACAAAATACTAACAATGTTTTGTAGGTACTGCCATCAGAATGTGTCAAATGTCTCGAGCGGGAGCAGACTTTTGCTAGAAATGTTGGTGTAGGAAGCTGTTCAGTTAATGATAAGGTATGTAAGGATGTAGTACAATCTCTTTAAACTAATAATTACTTTGAATGTTCCATTTCTCTACCTGTTGATTGCGTTCCTTCTGGGTTTAGATCTTTTGTAAAACCAGGCAAATACTATAGCAGGAATTGGCAAAAAACTGATTCTGAATAAATATTATTATTATTGCAGCAGGAATGCAGCACCTCCATTTTTCAATAAACTTTCCTAGGGTAATTTGAGGGGTCACCCAAGGCAACTTCCAAAAATTCCGTTTTAAAATGGAGTCGTCACAGCTAATGCGCCGCTAAGCTGCTTCATTTTTCCGCGAGCCGCACCATGCGTCCTAAAGACAATGTTTCTGGCTAGCTAAACAGCCACGTAATTGCCCCCGAACTGTCCGGAACCAGGCCGTTTTGGCTGAGAATAGACATCACAGTAATGCGGAAATGTTTTCAATTTTTGGTAAGAGTATTAGAGTTTAACTCCGTTTTTGAAAGATTGATGGCTTTACTGCTTTTTATTTAAATATATTGAATAGCTATGTATAGTATGTAACAAGCAAAAGACCTAAGAGCGCGGGAAGTTTACATAGGCTTCCGCAATTGCGTATTAGTTGTACATGATACAAAATAAAACTAGTACAATAATCTTTTTCTGACAGCAACCAAAAAATTGCGCATCAAGCCATATAATGGAAGTTTAATTTAGATACAGAACAAGCGATTTTTGAAACCTTAAACAACACCGCTCAATGCAGTCTTTTTTGTTATGGACTATACATATATGTTTCTTTTAACTAGTTTAGGCATATGAACTCTTTCAGATCTGCATATCCTGTGATCCAACGATAGATGAAGTTGACGAAAATGATGCTCCAGGCTTCCAGGTAAATATTTTTTTTATTCTTTAGTAAACTACTAAAATGTCCATATTTATGCTTGAGAACAATGATTAAAATTAATTTAAGCCCGACGAAAAGCCCCGTATGCTTGACCAAGAACGCGTTGCAGCTGTGAAAAAGTTATTGACTACGGAGCAAAAGCAAAACTTTGTCAGAGGTAAGCCGAATATCCGTTCACTAAAATAAACTATGTTTTGCATTTGAGTACTTTGTAAGTTTAACATTGTACATTGTTTTACATTTTCATAATGTCAAAGTTCTCTTTTTTCCAGGTACGGCAATTTCAAGAAGTGCAAGGACAATTGACCGTAAGAAAGGAGACACTCTCGAGTATATTGAACAGAAAAATAAGGTTGGTAACGATCAATTAGGAATAATAATAATTTATTCAATACCCAAGATTATGTCTATCTGATTGTTGATGCTTTCCTTCAAAGTTCTTGCTTTCTTTATTAATTATAATATATTATATCAAACCTTCATTAAGCTCATCGAAAACAGTTGCGGTGTTGCAAACTTTTGTTTCAGACCAAAAACGACACAGCGCCAGCCTCAACGCCCACTGAAAACACCTCCGAAGCTCTGAGAGAAAAAGTAATACTAAAAAAGGTAGGTCGAATTAAGTAGAAATAATGGGTGTTGCCCCAAAAAGCTGTAAACAATGAGTTTTTACCTAAATTAAGGAATTTCCAGCCACATACAGCTATCACAAATCTGTAACGCTGTTGACATGAGGAGCTAGAGCTGACAACTTTTCGAACTTTCCAGAACAAACTCGAATTTATTTCATTCTAATGCTTTGCTTAGAAATATGCCCTCCTAACAGTTTTATAATTACAATATAGTCTGATTCAAGAGGAATAATGGAGTGTTACTTTCGTATTTTAAGGAAGGCTTGCGTAGATTTTTGGTTTTCGAAAACTTTCAGAGCCATTTTCAACGACTCAAAAAACTGATTGTCTCTTTAGGAGATACCAGCACCTCCATCGAATCTCCCCGATCCTATTCCGGCCAAGATTCCTAGACCAAAGATCAGCAAGTAAGTTTAGTATTCTATGTGATTAAAGTATAATAATATCATTATATTTATTCATAGAAATTTATTCGGAATAAACTCTTTATTTCCAAATTTAGATATGCTGCTCCAGAGGAGAATGCGGAAACTCCAGATGAAGAAGATGAAGCTGCGGATAGACTGACACCGCTAAGAAGTGAACTTAGAACCTTGAATAGGTAGGTATTTAATTGTTACTAGTATTTTTCTGCAAGACACGTCTCAACGCAATTGGACTATAGTCTTTTCAAAACCCAGACCACACTGCGCCGGCCTCGTACGAGGCGCGGTGTTGTAAATTTTGCCTTGAAATTTGCTGGATTGTTCTATCGCCCAAAGAGAGGGAATGAATTTTCCAGCGAATTTGAAGGCAAAAGTTACATACCGCGAATCGTACGACGCCGGCGCAATGTAGTCTAGGTTTTGAAACAGACTATAACTATCGACTAGCTTTCATAAATGTTTTCTTTAGGTGGCCACGTAGCAACTCGCACACGGCATCGTTTTCTTCCAAAGTTGAAGAAAAAGAAAAGTAAGTCTAACTTTGGAAATTGATCTTATACCTAAGACTATCTCAAACTCAACAGGTTTCTGACAAAGATGAACCTACAACTGCCTCAAATTTGATTCACCAAATCGCAATAATTAGTCAAAATAATGTTTTTCAATCTTCCCCGATATAGTAATATATGTATTCAGTGAGCTAGTTTCAAATATTTTTGTTATTTCTTTAATCTTTTTGGGTGCGACCTCCAGGTCAGGTTATATTTGGTAATGGGATAACTACTTACGGCTAGGGCGCGCTTAGTGCAAAGACACGGCTCGCTGAGTTGAGAACTCTTTAGCTACGATGCGCGTTTGTCCTACCGACTAGGTAAATAAACGGTAGTGAAGGGTCAATAAGGATATTAAATTACAATCAAACAAAGAAGAAAGAAAAGAAGTTAGAAAACTAGTAAAATTACTGTGAAATACAATAATAGTCTACTAACGGACTTGAGCATAATAATCATGGTATAATCTGCCTTCAAACGTACGGCCCAACCGCGTGCTCAGTAAGGGCGCTAGTGGCCGTGTTACAAGTTAAATTTGTCGAAAAAAGAAAACTAGAAATATTTAAAATAATTTCACCGATTGGACCCTTGAGTATTCAAAAGACCTGGAAATCGATTATGGAGTAAATCTTGCTTTATTTTCAGTGACTCTGATGGGGAATCTGATGATTCGGAAGGTAGTTATGATACTAACGAAAGTGGATCAATAATAGAAGGTTTGTATTTTTGCGTTTCGTTTAAAGTTCTATAAGAAGTTTTAAAGTTTGAGATGTAAATAAATGTTTTGGAATTTACTCCACTCATTTGTTGCGTTTTAGGCACACCATTCGAGATAACTGTTCCCCTACGAGAGGCTCTTGAAAGCCTCAACTCACATCTTTTGATGCCTGGAACAATTGCCAATGATACTGTGGTTAGTTTTATATTAAAATAGTTCATTTATTTAGTTTATGTTATAATCAGTCAATATTTGTTTGATATTATTGTTTCACTAATCAATTATAATTTATTTAGGACTGGGCTCTAAAGTACATTCAGCACGAGTGGACGCGAGCGGCAGCAAGAAAGGCCAGTAGGGCTGAAAATGTTGTGGTACGTTAAATATCAAAAACAATTAAAAAATATGTTACTCTTGGAAATTTCAATAATCTTGTTAATATGTGTCTTTTCCAGCTCTTCATCGAACAATGCAAGGAGTTGAGTGAACCCTTGCTAAAGACGGTTGTCAATATTACGGACCAGAATGTGGGTTTACTATCAAGCTCAGACTCCTGTGTCCGTAGTATAGAAACGCCCGGGCAGGCTAAAAAGTGCCCGGGCACCCACCCGGGCGTCTCCATACGACGGTCACTGGCCGAGCAAGGAAGGGACTAGTGCTAAAAATTTCTTGATGATTCGGGCCAGCCAGTTGCGGAGTATCATCAAATTGAGATCCGATTATATTCACATAACAATTAACTTCGAAATTACCGAAGGTTTTATCAATCCTTAGATCTAAAGTTCACTTCATTTGTATGCATTACTATAGGCGGATTAGAAACGAATAATGAAATGTAGAAAATTATTTTCAAGCCAAAACTGCTTGTACGCAATTGCGTTTGACTTGTAAATAATTTTCTACACTCCATTGTTCGTTTTGAATCCGACTATAGATCATTGCAAAGTATTGAAGGTTACTTATTGAAAACTTTATCTTACAGGGTAACACAGCTCTCCACTACGCAGTTTCCCATGGCAATTTCCATATTGTTTCTTGTCTTCTTGATTCCAATGACTGTCAACTAAATCTAGCAAACCGAGCTGGTTACACGGCAGTTATGCTGGCTGCTCTTAGCTCACTGGAGGACCAAATGGAGCAAACCGTTGTACAAAGGTACTGTAGTATCTTAAGGAGTAACTACTTTGCTATAAGAGTAGATCACGAAAAGGGCCGGGCCAGGCCGACAGGAATTTTTTTCCAGAAACTTGACATGTAAGAAGGAAATATGTGTTACAGCTTTCTGAACTGGGCGAGCTGAACCACTGGGCCCACTCAAAAAAGCGTAGTCTGAAAAACAGAACTTAATAAGATTTGATATTTGAAAAAGTTCATAAGCTCAAAAGTTTCAGACTCTTTGAGATGGGCGACGTTAACGCTAGGGCATCTCAACATGGGCAGACGGCGCTAATGTTGGCAGTATCGCACGGAAAGAAAGCTGCTTCTCAGTTATTGATAGAATGCGGAGCCGATGTTAATATTCAGGTAAATAAGTTATCTTTAGTAGTAGTCTTTATTCTATATTTCACGACTTTATTAATTGTAAATATTTTAATAAGTCTGATAACAAAGACTTTCTGAACCAACTTGGGTATCTAAAAGCTTTCAAACACCTTAGACTTCATTAGTCAGAGATAGTCTTCTATAACCTGCCTTTATTGCTTCTCTCTATTTATTCTGTTAGGTATTGGTTATTTGGGTACTTTGCTAACGGGCTGAGACGGGATACCGCTACCCCACATAGATTTGTGTATTCTTCACACTTAGCCTAGCAAGGGGTGCAAAGTTAGCCAAATGGATACTTGACATAGAAAAATAAGAACTATGTTAAAAATATGTGGAGTATTGAATGAGGCTCAAGGTATACTAATAAATTAGAAATTAGAAATTGAATGTTCAAAATTTCTGGCAAACAGTGGTCTAATTTGTTAATACTCACAGTATTGACCCGGAGGTTCTTTGAGGCTTTCAATATTCGCTTTCTTTATTATTCTTAACAGCTACCTGTAGTTTCTGGAAACTTTAGAAAGGCTTGCTCCCAGCCCATAGAGATCTTGTTGCAATTACTAAGCACCTATTCAAGGTACTAGCTCACACCTTATGTGGAAACTTGTTTCACACTAATAATACTATTAAAAGATTACCAGTGGCAAGGTTTAACTAACAATAATAATTTGATAAGTGTACTAAAACTCCTTAAAAGGTGCTAGTGAAACATTACGTAGAAAGTTAAGTCTAGGTGTAAAGTTCGTGAGATTTATAACCGAATTTTGACCTTCTCGCTAACAATCTGCATATAATACTTGTGCCTATATGCTGTTAGAAACTTGTATTAACAATGTTTCCTTTCCAGGATGAAGAGGGCTCCACTGCCTTAATGTGTGCAGCTGAACATGGTCACAAGGACCTAGTTAAGATGCTTCTGTCACAGCCGATTGTAGATGCAGCATTGACCGATTGTGTAAGTACTAATAACTTATAGGGCTATCCATACTCCCGTGAGGAGAAATTCGTAAAACTTTACTTTGGTAACTTTCGAGAAATTATGGGAACCTTTTATGTTTTTAAACAATATTAACAAAACAACTTGATTATAACATTTTGCTTGTACTGATACTGCTATCTTAAATAAAACTCGGGAAAACTTTCAAGTGTTGAGATTGACAGTCAACCGACTACTAGATCAACATTCCAAATTTTTGCTGGGCATCTATCATATATGTCAGTAGAATCCCCATCCCGGGAAAAAATTTCAAATCCCAATGCTATATTTTCCACAAAAGCGACACAACTGATTGATTTAAAACTTTGAAATAAATAAAATTTCGTCTTTTAGGATAACTCTACGGCCCTCTCAATAGCCGTAGAAAATGGTCATCGTGACATTGGAGTTCTCATCTACGCTCACTTAAACTACGTGCGATCCGAATCACTCGAAGAGTCAACTATTTAAACAATAAAATATAATAATATATTTAACCTAAATAGCAAAAATAGACCACCCATACTCATTTTCCAACAGGATAAACCTATACCCCAATACCCTTACCAGTGATTTTCGGTTCACCACATATTGAAAACAAAGTTAATTTATTGATTTGAACGTATTACAGCCTTTCTACCTCGTTAGGTTTATATGATTTATGTCATTTTTGGTTTTAAAAAATGTTGAATGCATTTCAGTTAAGATTCAAAAGTTGTCTTTTTGTAAGTAGTTCATTTCAAAAGATGGTTTTTTGCGCCAGTCCGAAACTCGAAGGGCGTATATCGGATGGGAATGATATAGTCTGAATCAAGAGTAATAATGGAGTGTTACTTGCGTACGTTTTCGTTTTTCGAAAAAATTGAGCGCCATTTTTAACGAGTTTCTTTTTAACACTCCATTTTAAACCAGAATCGAACTATATCTCTAGCGTTTGGAATGGACTAATAATACCATAATACATTTAGCTCAATTGAAATTACTTGCTCAGTTTCTTGGATTTTCTGGTGTAAAATTTGTAAATTGTTTCCCTTTTCGTATAATAATTGTGATATCGTTGTGATAATGTTATATGATGTTAAGTTTATTTTATTTCTGTTTATAAGAGCATCTTTATACGAGTATTTATTGTAATTAAAGTTGTATGTGGAAAGTATATATAAAGATTTGTATTATTGATAAGCTACTTGAGAAGATTTTTTTTTCCAAGCTGAACCCAATACAAAGCGGAATAAAGATTAGTTGTACGATTTCAAGCAAAATTCTGATTTCCGATCTAACGATACTTTTTTCACAAAGTTAACTATGAAAACCGGTTGAATGATTTTACGGGAAGAAACAAAAAGTTGCCGAGCTTTTCTCTAGAAAACTTTTCTCTGTATAGTCTATCTCAAGACCTAGGTTTCCAGTGTTAAATAAAATGAATGTAAAATCGGTCGATGTGGTGGTTTTCTGCAAAAGCACATTAATTTTTTGTAGTACAGCGACCCGCTCGTAATAACGCGCTGGAAACCTAGGTCTTGAGATAGACTGTATAGTTCCCTATGGGAAAATATTGCACTATGGTATTGGCAGGCGAATCATCAGCAAATCGAAGCCATCTGATGTTTTCTAGGAGTATGCAACCCTCTATATTTTTTCCAGGTCATGTCAAAAAAAGTTACGCATTAACCGCAAACTGCATTCCTCACCTATAACAGAAACAGAAAAGGAAGGATACAAATTTCCTAAAAGAAGCTAATTCTTTCTTTTTGTAAAGACCCTTTGCTTCCATTGCAAGTTCGTATTTCGTGCTATTTGCTCAATGATGCAACATTGACGACGAGCAGTTAACTCTAGAGCAACGGGGAGAAAATACGGCAAACTAACTTACGCAATCAATAAATAGATCAATTATAAGAATATTATTATTAATAAGGATGTATGACGTAATCTAGGAAATCTAGATGAGTTAAAGCTAAGTAAACGTTCAACAACTTCTGGATATTTCTGTGTTGGTTATACATCTACGATCCAGGTCGTTTTTCTTTTCGAATAACTATGTGTAATCACTTCATCAATATCCGAAGAATAGGCCCTCCGCTCCTATAGTCGGCAACCAAGGGTATACGGTACGAACTGCAAATTTTATTGGAGCGCGGCAGAGCAATAGCGCTCTAATAGCTACGTGAGCACTCAGACCTTTAACTTGCATATCGTTTGTCGGCCGACTATATGTGCTTTTCTATGGAGTTATCGCGTTCTAAAGTTCTTCGCCTAACATCTTCCCTCCAAATATCAGTAACCTGGTGTTTCGAAATACTAATAAAAAGAAAAAAATATTTAGAGCCGCCTTTGTAGAGTTTTCTAATTCTCTATTAGTTTATTTAGGAATTGTCTCATTCCACAAATTATGAAGTAGAAGATGTTTTATTACTACATATCCTCGTAACAAACTGGCATAAAATAACAGTTGAAGTCTAGGCTTTCATTCATCGTTTTTAAATGACCTGTATCATATTTCAACAAAGCATATTCGTAATGCACAAGGCAACCCCAAACTAGCGCCGACACTCTGAAGAATTGCATTTTAACGAGAGTAGTAGTCTTTTGTTTTTAGTTATCCTTAATTTGGAAGCAGCTCTATTGGAATAGTACAATTCCACAATCCTAATAGTCCGCAGACATGGCATAGTCGAATTCAAAAGTAAGGAGGCGGTGTTAAAAACTTAAAGATCCATTTGAAAACAATATTTCCCAGCAATGTTCGCTTAATGCGCAAATGTTTCCAAAAATGAAATACGCAGATGACACGGCTCTCTTGGAATGACTATACAAAGCCAGTAATGGTTGAAGACTTTATTAATGCAATAACTAGTTGGCTACAATTTTTTTTACATTAGTATTATATAACCTAATTAATTCTAGCTTATTTAATCAATAAAACTATACTAGTACACCTATTTGATAAGTATTAATTTTTTGAAAACTACAAGATATGTATTAGGTTCAATCTGGATTCGTTTATACTCACAATCAGCCGAATCTCAGATCCCAATCAGGAAACCTACATATCTAACAATAAGCTCGCCACAGACCAAACTATACTCTTACCCTAACCAGGCTTCGAAACGGCCAACTTTTGCGTGGTCTAACGCTAACCCCTGCTCATCCCGTTGACCTTAATCTACCTTCCTAAATGGGGGCGTGTCCTATGGGCGGGACAGTGCTAACTGTCCTACTCTGACTGTACACGTCCGTGTCTGTTTGCTCCGAGTTGACAATACGGCCCCGTCGTGAGCTCAGTCCCCCGTTGCCGTCTATTTGTATGTCCTGTACGGGGTGTACCCCCCACAACGACCCCCCACGAATCGTCAAACTCAACTATCCTTTTACCACCCAAAGACAGTTTTTGCAAGTTATCAAATTATTAAACAGAACTATTCAAGTTGAAAGTTAGGGAATCGTAATTTTGCTAGTATTTTACTTAATGTAAGAAAATTGAAAGTAAATTAATCAGAAGTTGCTGGAAAGTGTTTAGCTTTGTATACCCAACAACTCAAGAAACGAAGTTCGGTAAACTTTATTCAAACTATATTCTGTTACATATTTTACAACTCATACCCTTATTCTAACTTGACGCCATCAACTAAGGTAAGTAAAAGAACTATTGATAATAACCTTCGCTTGAGAACAAGAATCTTAGTTTTGGAATGTTCTAAAAAGATGGTTACCCAATTCTACTCCTCATGGTTCCATTGGTCCCCTTTTTGGGTCTGACTCACCCATCTGACCCTTTCCCACGGACTATTCCTGAATAGACCACCCTTAGCTGTAATGAATCATATATGCCCCAATTTCATACTTGTTCTGATTTATGCGCTCTCGCAGGAAAAAACAACATACGCGATAAGAAAACGGCAAAACTGTTGAAATTCAGGAAAACTAAGATTAGCTAAACAGTTTATTCAAGTTCCTGGTTTTCAAGTATCCTAATCTTTTGAATTGGCCGTTAGTATGTTTTATAATACTTTCAAGGAGTTTATAATAGTAGCATATAGCTTCAAAACCATAACGGACTTCGAAAACTTGAGTATTTATTAAATCGTGCAGAGGCCGGAACCCGACTGCCAAAACTTCAAGATCCCACATCGTTTGCGTTACTTGACGAGGCAAGATGTTGGCATAGCTGATCACTTAGGATATCAGCAATGCTATATCCGGCCATGTGAAGTAATTGCACCAGATAGACTGAGTATGTTGAAATATAATCTTAACCATTCCAACGAATGCATATGGACAACCTCTACTCCTTTGAAGCAGATCAGGTCCGGGAACTTCTCGTTTCCACAAAATTTCGGCTCTGGTAGGGCCGAATTTTCATATTAGTTGATCTGGCCCCGTGGCGGCCCGCTAAATACCACCCATGGGGCAGGATATACCAAACATCCATGATACTTTATATCAGCAATCATCAGAAGCAACAGCGTTAAAACTAATAAACTTCTCTTAGTAAACTTTCATTTTCTAGCAGTTCAACCGTTTATGATACCGAGCTACATACCCAGTTTGTGTAGTGATTATATACTAAATAACAATCGATTTTACTCATAAGCAGGGCCCAAAGTGTTGTGAGAAATTTAAAACCCACATTGCGTGTGCTCCCGAAAAGGTAACAAAACACCTCAAACAATTTTATTCACGGAATAAATAAATGAATTGTATTAAAGTTTAAAAATGGTCCATTTTAAAAGTTAGTTCTCTGGATTTTGATGATTTGTGCTCTTAGAATGGACTGTGTTTACAAGTAATTCACGTTTTGATTTGAAAAAATGATTTTGAAGCAGCTTCACTCTCTTAAAGTGCTTTCTAGATAATGTAAAAGAGTAAAAATGCTTCTCACAAATAAAATATACAAAGTTATATAACAAATTAGGGTAAATAAGCATACTGTACTCGGTTACCACCATAGCGACATTCATAGTCCCAAAGACGGTTTTCACTTAGATCCACAACTCGAACACCTTCAGAAAAACGAACCTAAATTATATTATATAGTCTGATTCGAGAGTAATACCGGTTGGAAAACTGCGTATTGCACAATTTCGAACACCGCACCCTCTGGCATTTTACGCGCGCATAACAGGTAGATTGTAAATTTGCGTTTATTGCGCCCGTTAAGGAACATAATTCATTTTTTGCGACTGTGCAAAATTTTTACACTCCAATATTACTTTTGAATTTGTTTATAGATAAAACTTACTTTAAGCTAAATTGGTTTTGACAGAAAGCTTCAGAAAAATGAAATAAACTTTCAAACAGTAGCATTTGCAGTCCGATTACTGTACATTCGGTCAACCTGGGTCTTGTAAAGAATGCTGCGCCGCGGACATGCTGCTACCTTACTGTTTGCCAAGAACTGCCAAGACTCTGCGAGTTGCAAGACTAATAATAGAGAAAGTGTGCTGTGATCAGGAGGCTACTGTACGTATTACGTACAATCGATTATTCTTTATTATTGAATTAATGTTATTAGTCTACTTACTAGAATGAAATAATGACTAGTTGACGGTAACTTTTTGGACTTGCTGGAGAAAGCATAAAAATTTTCGCAGCAACTTGTAGGTTACGCAGAGCAGTGGGTATAAATCTTAAATTCTACACTTATTATACGCCAGAAATGAAGTTTCTTTTAAGAGGAAACATATTTTATTTAAAACGATTTTTTACAGCTATTTATATCCAATAAAGTGAAGCAACTTATAATAGTTTGAACTTGCTCGAAGAAAATTGATACATAGTTAGATGAATGAGAATTTGAGCCTATCATATTCCGGAAGAGCTAAAGTTTTAGACCGGACAAAAAAAAACTGAGGCTTAAGGTTCCTTAAATTATTTCATTTTTCTACCATTTAAAATCGAGAACTGTCTTGCACGTTTCCCGCCAATCAATCGATATTCGGCAAAGTACATTTTCTAGAAAAGCGCTGCGAGACCATAGAGAGTACTGTAGAAACGAGAGAACTGGACATAGTGTTAAATATAGAAAGAGAATCAGAGACAAACAGTTAGCTGAACAAATATAAATAGAAAATGAAATGAGAGCAAATGATGAAACTAAGGAAATTAGCAAAGATTTGCAGGGACGGGGATATAAGATTTTTCAACGATAGGGTACATTTCTAAGGGCTTCAGTATTGGAGTTGTAACGGAACTCGCCGGTCACCGAACAATCCTGAAGGACGGTGCCTGAGGGTTACGATGATTTTTACAGCAAATTCAAGCAATCCATGGTCTCAGTCATTTCTAGAGTAGGGGTGGATGTGAAGGTTTTAAAAACCGAGCGGCTTTTGCCCAAGCTTTAGCCATCTTATAGTGATCTTGGATTCCAAATTAGTAGCCAAAGTCATAAATAAAACAAAAGCGGTACACTTGTGGACTGAGAAACAAGTTACTTTTATTAATAATAAATAACTCCTGTATGCTGATTATTAACGCATTGGTAATCAACCGTAAACATAGGTTTACAAATCAACTTTCAAATGAGTAGTTTCCGCTAATGAAGCAAGAGCCGGGCTATAATAGTATTTACCTGGTTACCTAGAGAGAAGCAGTGTTAGATTAATATAAATGTACTTCTGAAGGAAAGGCTTAAAGTATCTTACCTCCATTTTTACACTGGAGTAGTCCACCTTGGTGTTCGGATAACAGATCTCATGTACGGAACTCCAATAGTTTGCTGCTGCTTCTTTGGTGCAACATTCGTCCTGCAAACGATTTAAGTTTCACAAACAATATGGCTAACCGTCGGTTTTTTTATTTAGAATTACTCGGGCCGGCCCGGGGCTCAATTATTTTAAGTCGTCTGAGGTCGGAGTGGCCTCAACTAACCAGAGTAGTGATATTTCTGTATCCTACGATTCTTACCTCGTTAACAAATTTATTATAGCAGCAGTGACTGAACTTATTGGTGCTGGTATTGCCTTCACTCTGTTCGGGGTCTTCGCAACAGGCATATTTGGCCTGAAATTGATAAAAGTTATTAAAACAATTATAAAAGTTTGATAGATTCTCTTAAATATGTGAAATAGATTTTATAGTTTTTGAATAATTCCACCCAACGATGGCCCAAATACAACAATTTGAGTATTATATATAGTGAAAGTAAGAGATTGACGGTACCAAATAAAATTAAAACAGTGAGATCTTACCTGTAGGAATTTCTGCAGACAACACAATTGAACTGTTGTATTTGAGCATTTTCCTGGGACACAAAGGTCGGTGAAGTAAATTCCTTTCTGACAACATTTGGATAGACCCGCACGACCAAGCTTATCTTGCTGAAAATAATCACTTAGATTAGTTCAAAACCAGCTATAGTCGACGGAAAACTTGCTTTCAGGTAAAGGACAGCGAATATTGCGCTGGAGTGCTAATCCGGTTAGGTTTCAGTCTATTAACCCTTAGTATAAGCGCTCTTTTGCAAAGCTGACCGTATACCCCTGCAAGCAATCCGTCCTTCGACTACAGAAATAAATATCCAAATGAATTAGGCTAACAAACAGAGTTATCAAGTACTGAGGCCATATACATGGAAATAGGAAAACGTTTTCGGTATGCTTAGAAAATACGTTTTCCGCGACTTTCGTGCCTACATACATACGGCCTCTGGTTGGTTCTTGTGTTTTATATATAAAGATGGTTTTACTCATATGTGAACAGTCAATTTGCTTGACAATATATCTCTCATTAAAAAACCGACTCTAAACTATTTTCATTTGGTTAACTCACTTGTTGGTAACAAATATCGTCTGTATAGGCTGAACAAGGCACATTGTTTTCTGAGACAATGGGACCGAAGGGCTGGTTTACCTAAATGGACGGTACACCTTTCCAGATAAAACTGCTAAATATTTGTATGGTTGTTCAAGAGCAAAATCCGTGTCGACTGCATATTTTGTTCAGCAAGTTGCGTACTTAGCAAGTTTGTAAAAGAAATAGAGTGGTCCACCAAAATGTGCATTTTCAATATTTACTACGACATCTTTATTTTTGAATTTGGCTACATCTAACCAGTGGTGCCATAATCATTGCTCATTTTTGAGAAATCGGTAAATGAGGGACGGCCTGGTCCAACCCCTCTACCTTGCTAATACTACAACCTGCCAATTAACTAAACTATTCTTGAATGAACACTATAAAATAAGTTTTGCCCATTGTTTCCGGTATATATTCCAAATTAGTGTATATTATTTACTTTCTTTCATTTGCTGCAAAATACTCTTTATTTGTCTAGCAATATTTCTTTTACGAAACTTCCGGACCACCCGCAGTTCAAAACATTTGCCGCCCATAAAAACTGAACAAATGTTCGCTGTCAAAGGGGAATTTAGTGTCTGTGAGGCATTTTAAGATAAAAGTACAGCGTAAACAGGAAATGATGTTGACTTAAATTAGAAACGTTAGTTCAAACGATTGTGAAGCATTCTGAATGAGGAGATTACATGGATTCTAAGAACGTTAAAAGTCTATAGTAGAATTCACAGAGAAACTAAGTTTCTAAAACCTGGGATTTAGAAAGGTACTCATCTACAAATTTCCAGGCTAGTTCTACTTTCATTACGGTCAATGTGGTCTACTGACGAGCCCCGCATTGATCAAAACTACCACGTCTAGACCTAGGGGGCGAAACGTAGTAGTTTCACACACTATAACTTTCCAAAAATCTAAGTAAATAATTTCTTTATATTGATTAATCAAAACAGATTAATATATATATTTTAAGTATGGTGTTTCAAAAGTAGTTAATCGAAAGTCCTGGGATCATCAACTATGCTAAGATGTAAAATTATACATTAACAAAAAGTGTTTAAAGACATATTCAGAAGCTTCTAAATCTGCAGTTTCTTACTCACAACAATTAAATTAGAAAAGCATAAATAAGTTTCTATATTAATAAAATAGAATATATATTACTAAGCTAACAACCAAGCTAACAATAAGCTCTAAGATTTGAAATAGGATCTAATTTACCTGATACTGCCTCATTCCCTGGTACTGTGAAGATGCTGGCTGCGGGGTTGGCCAAAGTGGATTCTCAGGGAATGGAGTAGGGATTTGAGTCTGAAATCTATTCTTAGACAAGTTTTAAGATATTTCAGTTATTTTTAAGTTTCCTTAATCTGTATCAAGAACTTCCAGCCCAGTATCCTTTGGAGAAGCGGTGATAAATACAAAATTAATGGAAAATCGGTGAATACGGAGGTCGTTGCTTCAAATTCAAAAAACTCTAAGCTTTGTTATTTGAGCAGAGATGTTATAGAAATGTTTTAAAAAACGTAGCCGGGCTTTCCATTTCATATATGACAGTTTATAGCTATAGTCTGTTACAATAGCGAGGTTTACAGAGCACAATCCTTGAGAGAGACATCGTTGGAATAGAATACTTTTGACGAAAGGCAATCCACCTAACCGATTTTTTATCCATCGCCTTGTTTAAGAATACTGCGAACCTAGTTCTTGTTAGAGACTGTACTATACAGCATTTTTAACACTCCTTTCAAAAGTTTACAATGCCAGTCGTAAATGTATCGAAAAGGTACTATTCAATTTTGCTCGACAAACAAATATTTTGTAAGAGATGGTTCAAAATACAACCAAACACACAGGCATCAAAAATGGTTTAATATATTTTGTGATGTATTTAATTTGGCGGAAAAACTTTTAGTAAATAATAAATCGATTGTTAAATCTGGTGGGAAAGTTTAAATTATAATTGCTTTAAAACATTTAACAACCTGTACTGGTGGGCTCGTTGTGGTTGCTCTAGTATTTGGTTCATCATAGTAATCATCGTCTTCGCCATAGGTGTCCTTTCCTAGAAATATGCTATATTGACAGCGGGGAATTTTCAAGGGACAGGCAGGGGCCGAAATCTTGAGTAACGGGCCACAGCGGGATATCAACTAGAGGTTTCGAAACATAACTGGCAAAAAACCCTTCAAAGCGGAACTAAACGGAGAAAAACGTAAATGATTATTGTTAATTTAAAAGGTTTTTTTGACGGTTCTGTTTTATGGGAATCTCTTAAAGAGGACTATAGTTTACGCCGTAAACTTTACGGTTCGGGTGTTTTAGCCTAGTGGTTAGAGCAGCGGTCTCTGAATCCGTGAGGATCTGAGGATGTGGGTTCGACTCCCCGTAGCTGCAGAAGGCTTGGGAATCCAGCAGCTTTTATTTCACGTTTTCAGATCCCCCGGAAGACTGAAAGCTAGAAAGGAGCCGTCTCTGCTCAGAAGATTCCGGAATGATTGGCCGAAACCCGGCGCCCAAGAAATCTACAGTTGTTGCGTGATACGTGCGATTACAGGAATTGAATTACTTTTTATATTTTACAACAAACCTGCTCTCACTGGTGCCGAAGTAGTGGTAGTCGTCGTAGTGGGACGGACCTAAAGATATGATTAATTAAATCAATAAAACTTTTAATATTAAATATATTATATTTAAACTAACGTGGTTTCCCCCGTACTGCTGGAATGCATAATCCTGTCTGGTAGGCGCATTTGGTACCGCATAAAGATCTCTTTGATTATAACGGGGATCCGGTTGAGCTACTCCAGAGTAGGAAGCAGTATTGTATTGCGGAGGGTTAGAGTAGCCTAAACTAAATATTTATGGAAATGCATCTATACTCAGGTTCAAAAATAATAAGGCCGTGTAGGCTGCGTATTTCGTTATTTATTACACTGCGCCTGCTGGCATTCTACGCGCGCGGTATCAGCAGATTGCAAATTTGCGTTCGCACTGCCTTACTCAGACAAAATATAGCAACACTCCTGCAACCCGAATTTTATTGACACGGCCGCATTACTTTTGAATCCGAATATATGCTTATTGTTAGTTTCAAAAGGTTTACTCGTGTTCTAATTCTGGTATTATAATAATTGTAGTGCGAAATTGCTTAAATGAAGTAAATGTAAAGCAAAAGTTAAGGTTTTAATTGAATTAGCTTGGGTAAAGCTTAAAAATTACTAATAATTACCTGATTGCTGCTGTTGGTTTCTAGCATAATCTTGATATTGTGAATTATAGTTTTGTCGTCTTTCTGGTTGGATGTAGGTTTGTCTTGGCTCCTGCCTCTGTTGAGTATTCTGGTATTGAGCAGTTTGAGCTCGTCGCGCATCTTCTTTTATGTAAGCGTTAACGGCCTGTAGAATTTGTATTAGTATGGCATATTAGAATATGTTTGTTTCAAGGACTACAAGTATTCAGGATATTGCTTTTTCTTCAATACAATATAATTGCGATTTTATGGTATAATTTAATGGGTTTGATTCCTCCCGAAGTTAGAATCCTACGCATCGTAGGTGCTTTGCTATGGAGCTCCCGCTTCTTAAAGTTGAAGTGTTTGCTCCGAACCTAGCTTATGTGATCTCGTGTTCGTAAAAAAGAATGTACCAGTTTTGGTATAAAGATACCGTATACCCGCAGTTTGGCTGAATAACATTTTCAGAAACGTTTGTTCATAAATAAGCTCTGGGGTGGGTAAGGGACGAGCCGTAGCCACCATTTCTTGAACCGCGCCTATTCTGAAAACTCGCCCTGCCACCGAAAACGACCCGTCAAATACCAACCCCTGATGTGCACTAGTAGACTAAGGCCATTGAAGTTTCCTTTTGCCGTACCTTAGGTGATCTATAATCACACGGTCCACATGAAGATTGTTGCATTGCTGATTGAAGTGTGGTTAGAGTAGTTCTATAAGGAACAACAAGGCCACCGGAGGAGGCCAGAATATTAGAAAGACGACCACATCTGAAGATAAGTACTATACTTTAATATAAGGTGGTTTTAAAGAATGAAAAGATGCCTTACCGAACAGAATATAATGAATAAAGATAGTGTTCAAAAACTCTGTTCAATCAATCAAAAGTAGTAATTAAATGTCATAATATATAACAAGAGCTAGATTTTCAACGCAGTAACCTGGGGAGCAGCAACGGTGTTATATAAAAATAAGGGGGGGGGGGGG
>JAQGAV010000232.1:0-39867 GCA_034691345.1 Phasmarhabditis papillosa
TTTTGTTCTCATCACTCAAATTATTTTGTTTTGTTAGGCCCTTGCGGCGTCTTGTTGTTATACTGTTATGTATCATTGTTGATGTTTTGAAAATAAATTTATACTCTGTTTCATGATGTCGATCGCTTTTGCCTTGCCATTACATGATAGTTTTTCCGGGAGTTAGTGAAGCGACGCGTAGGGTTACCAGTTTTTGTATATCGACGCGGTTTGGGTGATCGTGATTTCAATTAGTTTGATTTTCTTTTACCCATACGTTTATTTTTTTTAGTTGCAGATTTCTTCTTTGCATTATGATTTGATCAGCTCGCAGGGTCCCTGGTGTGTGTATCGATCCGGAGTGCAGCGTGTTATTTTGAATAGACATCTTGCAGCCATTACATTTTTTTTTCGCTCTTGCGCTTTCTGTTTATGGTTGTTTTTTTCATTACATTTTCTGGATGTGATGTACAGTGAGTCGGTGATATATTTAATGTGATATTATTTTCCTAACTGCTCTAGGTTGAATCTCAATGCATCCACCTGTGGATTATGTCAGGCTCGTATCTGTTGCGCAATAATTTGGGAAGGTCGATGGGCAATCTAATCAAATAGTGGAATCGGCATTAAATCTGTGCACAGTGTTTACTTTGCGAATTCTGCGAACCATTTCTGATATTTCTCTAAATAGCAATCGTACGGCTGATATATGCACGTACTACTCATCAACACGATACGTAGATATTTTAAACACTTTTATGTATGGGTTTTTGCTTTTACATCATGGCTGCATTTAATCACGGAAGGTTTGTGTTCTCCCAATAATGTTTACACGTTCATGGTCAGGAAAGCCTGCAAAAAAGCTGCTCGCTGCCATCCAGCTGTCTCAGGACCACAGTCTCTGCTCGTTTCAAATTGTGTCTCCGCAAAGATCGCGAGAAAAATTGGTAAAATGATCCCGGCAAGTTGTCGGAGTTAGCATTAGAGAACTCGCATAGGTTTGTTTGCTTTGTCTGTGTGAAAGGACTGGTACGCGCTTTAATCATTCGAACTTCTCATACAGTTTGTTTCAAAGAAATGCTTTGAGGCATGTAAAATCAGTTCTAGTAGCATGTTTCTCAGTCACATTTTAGAATCAAATCACGAATGATAAAGTTGCCCTCTGTCTAGGATCGTTTAAGACATTTGTTTTTGTTATTGGTTCGTTAAAGGTCCAGTCAGCCACCTCGTGATCCTATCAGTAGGTCGTTTTGTCACATTTAACGCAAACAGCGCTCCCGGGTTTCAGAGTTAGATTTTTTCCTAAAATTCACGGCTCTAAACCTCGGACTCGATGACTATATGAAGCAAATCAGAGTCGTTCAAACAATTCTCATAAAAGCTATCCTGTATTTTTGAGTCCTGTATATTATTCTTGGAATAGTGTACAGGATCTGGCATTCCAAAATTTGTTGGCTGAATTTGTTCATTTGCTAGCTAAAGTTTGCTTCATTTGCAGCTATCCCTTCATGATGTGGACTTCCCCTATCACTAATGCACTTTATGCAGAATATACATAGATCTTCCCCATCACACGCGAGCATTTATCAGAATAATGTTGCTACCAGCTTGCTTTAGCTAAGATATTAACACACGCAATGCCCACCTAGACATGGGAATATTGGCAGCTAGTTTTGTATGTTTATAGCAGCATTCGAACATTTGGGCTGCATTTTGAATGATGTTCATGGGGTAGTTTCTTGATACACATTTTTGTTAACGTTTTGGACGATTGACTAATATTCGGTGGTAGAAAGCTTAGAGACTTTTTCAACAAATATATATATATTCTAAATAGAGTACAATAGTGAGTACCTAGGCTGGGTGGGTTTGGGCCCGTTTCCGTGCTTGGGCTCGTACGGGCTTTCGAGCTTTCGGACCTAGCTGTCATTATTTTGTTATTTTCTCGTTGCTTTCGGACCTAGCTGAACGAGCTTTCGGACCTAGCTGTCATTATTTTGTTATTTTCTCGTTTCAGCCGAAGTACTTTTCTTTTAGTGCAAGTTTTGGATATAGCTTCATCAGCGGTATTTACTTGTTGAGTATTTGTTATTATTATGCGTCTTTTAAATTCTACTATTAAGGTTTAACAATGTGTAACTAACTATACACCTATATGACAACAATTTATTTTTTACAAATTTTGGGGATGGCTAGCGACCTTTATAATTTAGAGTAGCCTGTCCATACCTTCCCTAATCTGATGAACCCCTAGATGAGATAATTTTACGTTGCCACGAAACCCGTTTTTGAAAAACATCTTGTAATGTTCATTGCATGTTGTACATACTATAAAGGCTGTCTTTATAATAATAACGATGAACATTTGAATATATGATTATCTTAGTGGTTAATCGTAGTAAACAACATTTGAAGTAAGCAACAAAAATATTCTGTAGTGGTTCTCCAGAATGAAGTGGGATATTCTAAAAGTAATTAGTGTCATTTTCATATTATGTTCAACAGTTCAATAGCAGCTTTTTTAATTCAAGACATGCTTTCAGATAATTAGGTATCCGCGTTTATAAACTTGGGAAAGGGAGATCCGACCAGGTCAGAAAATGTTACATAGACTTTTATAATATAGTGGATCAGAATCAAATAAAATATATATATTAGCCTAAATGGAAACATTAAAAAGATTCAAGATTAATAATGTAGTACACTTAATAATAGTAGTAACGGAGTTCAGGATAACTAATCTTGTTTTGTTCGTAGTACCTATCTGCCCTTTATGTCGACTAACGATTTGATTGAAACGACTGCTATATTAAGATGTAAAACATTTTGAATTTGTTACACCATCAGCTGCGAGGGTAACATGTTTTTAAAGATCTTTGGCAGTGTTTCATAGAATAAGATATTGATAGTTACAGTTTGGTGCAAGAGTAATAACGGAGTATTACTTGCCTATATTTTCGTTATTCCATAATATTCAGAGCTATTTTCAATAAGATTCATTTCTAACACTCTATTATGACTCTCGTATCGGACTATGAGTGGAGGAAACTTCTTTCCAAGCCATGAATACAGACTCCCAACGATTTAGGAAATGTTTTTCTAAAGATTTATCTACATTTTCTCGCCCAGAATCTCTAGAATCTATGGTCGACATCAATTTGATCCGACTAATCATTTTGCAATCTGTCGGGTTGTTGAAAAACTGGTTATAATAGTTTTAAAAAGGCGCCCTTAGCCATTCATATACAGGAGTAGGCGTCTATTCTCAAGCGAACTAAAGTTTAGAATACCGTGAGGGCCTTACCGATAAAAACTTCGTTTCTTGTCAATTCTATGAGTATACCGCCATATTGGTTTTAGTTTTTGCTACATACAGTCCTTTAATTGTCTACATGATGAGATAGGATGCTTTCACAGACTTTCTGAACATGTTGTTCTTTAACTTTCTTTCCCGCATAGTCTACATATCTAGCTCTACGAGTAATATTCTGAATTATGACCAATAGTTTCTCACTATTTCTCACTAAAGTCAGTTACAATAACTCACATCACTTGAGCCAGCTGAACCGAAAATGCTACTTCTCGTGAAATAGTTCATTTTTCCTAAATTTTCTTTTGCTACTTATATAGTTTTTCTTTACTTTCAAAGTTGATTGATTTAAAACAAAAAATTGAAATGAATTTGCATTTAAAAAGCCGTCGGACGTATATTAGATTCGAAAGTTTCAAATAGTCTGTATGAAGTGCCAGTGTTCCAGCGGGCTATCCTGACGGAGCGAATGGATGTTGGTGAATTGGAAGCCTTTTCTTCAAATAGGTTCATTTTAATCGAATTCCACTTTTACCCCCGAAAACTGAGCTCTAAGCCTAGGTTTTGACACAGACTATATAACCAATCTGGCTTTGTGTGTTTCTATGAGCTGGTACAGACTTTTTGTCTGTAAAGCTGACGATTCTATCGGCTTCTGGCGCCTTCTACCCGTCAGATAAGGGTATTAACGGCGCTTTTTGCCAGTCTTAAAGTCACCTTTTATCTATCTATAATCAGCTACTTACTATCTTGTGGGCTAGTGTCGCCTACTTTTGCACAATCTCATATTCATTGTGATAGCGAGCGATAATACCAATTGAATTTCGAAAATCAGCAAGCATTTCGAAATACTTTGCGTTTAGAAATGTCGAATCATTATTGTTCTGCTTAGGGATCTTCTCGTATATTCACCTGAAACATTTCTATAAACAACATCCGCTCGCACGATAAACAACATTATGTTGCAGGAATTTTCGGTTCAACTACCCATTCCATCAAGGAATTCAAACAAGTTAACAGTTACCCTAAACTATAATCCTAAAAACCAATGGTTCCAAAAACAATACTCGGAAAAGTAAGCAAATTTGAATTTGTTACAATCAAACCAGTTTTTCAAAGATATTTTTGCAATTCTCCTTTAAACAATCTACTGAAACGAAAAACATTATTACGTTGAAACTCTTCCGGTGGAGCCACCCTAATGAGGCTTTTCCTCACATGCTAGATTGGTTGTTTACCAGCTTGGTTACACGTGCGCCGAGCGCCGTCGAGCAGCGAGCGGTTGGTTCGCAGACTTTCGAAAATTCGTCTCTCTATCTGTCCTTCGCCGAGATTGTTTGTGCAAAGACGAAACCGAGATCTTTTTTTATATCTTTTCTATTTTCTTCACGCCATCCCGTCATTTCCAACACCGCGCCTAATACCAGCAAGGTCAGTTGAGCGATTGCTGTTCTCTGAAGCGTAACCGAGGCTGCATTGAATTCGATTCCGATCATTTTATTACTCTCGAAATAATTGTGATGCAATGTTTCCAAATGATCTGTCCTGTCGAAATGTGTGAATTTTTTGGTTAAATTTTCTTTACATTCATCTATCGGTATGGTTAACCGGTCTATAGCATTTAATGTAAGATAAATGTTTCACTTATGCTTATGTAGCTAGGAAATAGGTGCATGCAATCAGGATTCCGTTCTTGGATCGATATACCGAAGTCTTTTATGTAGGTATGTATCTTTGAAGGTTAATATCGAAAAGGACAAACTTTTCGTAATTTTCCGATGAAATCGTAAAATTCTTCAAAAATGCTCCACCCAGGTGTGGAATTCTAATCCAGGACTTGAATAATTTGGACCAATAAATTCCCACTCCGCTACCTTTGCCAAATTCCAGACTTCCTGATTGTGAACGACTCAGATTCCTAAAGGATCTCCACATCTTACTGACATTCAGTTTTATGATCCCTATCAATACAACTCGTGTCTTTCGAAACATTTTACAACTATATACAATCTGATTTTGTCCAGTAGTTGCTTCTGATATGGGTTTAATAGATATTTTATTAGCACTTCTTATAGCACAAAAGATCCTCTTATCTAACACTTGAAACATAAACAATTTTATGGAGCAAATTATTGTCCCAACCAGCTAGGGTTCGGTAGCAAAATTTGACATTTACAATGTTCAAAAGGAACATTTTCTGGTCGATTGGGTGAGAAACTTTTTGTTGTTTATGGCTAAGTTTTGAAAAAGTGGAAAACCATGTCCAGCTAAATTTGCGATTTTAATAACATTTTGTTATTGGGAGAGTTTTGACTTGTTTTTAAGAAACCAGCCATAATAATGTTTTAATAATAATACTAATAATAATACTTAATCCGAGCGTAGCAATTTTTTACAAATAAAAAGAGTTAATAATTATAACGAGCCATCCAAAGATTTCCAAACCCTCAAAACTGCTGCCTGTGCTTAATTGTATTCACATTTAGCATTTTCTCTGTTTTTCATTTGGCGACCCTTTCATATGCTATATTTTCGCAGCTAACAATGTTATTTCAACGATGTTTTGCTCAAAACTGGCTATATAAGCGTGCGACATTCAATATAAGCAGCAGTTGCTGAACTAATAGGATTAGTTTTATATAGATTTGAAATGTTTCTTGTTAATATATAGACTTCGATTTTAGTTTGTGATAGTTCAGTCGGATTTCCACTAGGATGAGAATGTTAGATCTAGAAATGAACATTAAATAATTTTCTTTTAAAAGAGATTCCCACCCAGGGTGAGAATCTAGGCTTAAAAAAGTTGGACAAACCCCCCTGCCTGTTTCAAAATTCAGGTGCCCCGGTCAACCAGCCCCGGAGTTCTCACCGAATACAAGTCTTGCTTTTTATAACATTTTGTGCAAAGTCCATTTCCCATCAATGTCTCTAATTTCAATATGTTATATTTCTATGTTTTATACTTCTATTTCTGGGCCTCTATGCCATAGACAGTCTTTCTTTCCTTGTTTATTTTCAATTCTAAATTAATCACATGCCCTTCAAACCCACGCCCCTTTCTTTTATATTTATACTTTTTATCTATTTATTTATGTGATTTTGTAAAAAGTTGATCGAATGAGAATGGTAACTGTCAATAGTAGCAAGTAACAGTGATATAAGTTAGAAAGTGTTTTGATAAATTGTCACGGCGAAAAGAAGTTGACCACTGTAGTTAACTTCCCGCTGAAATTATCTATAGGATTGAAACATTTCTATTTTTTATCAATGACCATGTTAACATTTTTTAAGAAATACATATTAGTGATTCTAGTGGAAACGAATCGGATGCCTTTGAATTTTAGGAACAACCTTTGTTCATTCATTCAATCATACTGATTTATGTTTCTATAAAGTACTGTATGATAACCGGTATTTTAGTATTTTGGAAATAGTCGCCTTGATTGATTATCTCATGTCAAGTTGTTCAGAAATTCAAACTTATGCCCACTTCTGCCCTAAAAACAATAACTTATGATTCTCACCAAACACCTTATAGTTATAATCTGAATCAGGAGTCAGTTTCCCAGCGCAGTTACTGTGGAGTAGCGGGATTGAATAAATGAATGGACAATCGGTGGATTAACAGCCTTTCCTTCGAAAATCTCGATTTTTATTCAATACCGCAGATTTCTGGAATACTGCGCCGTAAACCTAGTTCTTGAAACTCAATTCTGCTAAAAAGTAATGTTCCCAAATGTAATCTCATGTAACACTCGTCCAACATTACTTCACAAAATTGTGCACCCATTTGCTAATTCGTCGTCTATCTTTAAATCTAAATAAAAATGTATAATCGGATTATAAAACAAAGAGTGTGCTACTTTTTTATATAAAAAATAGGCATAGGATAGCTTTTGCAGCTGATAAAATGTCCCGTAAAGCGCGATAAGCTGCTATCTCCAAAGTGCATTCTAATCCTAGAATCAGCGTGTGGATTAGGGTGAGAATCCCCTGATTACATATATTATTAGTATTATAGTTGTGGAATTCTTACTATACATCGATTCTACAGTCTTTATAATAATTTATCAATTCAGAAATTAGAGTAACACTGTTTAACGTAAATCATTAAGGAGCTGATATTTACTTAAAACATTTAAGCCCCGTAACAATTGAAGAGTGAGCAAAACCAGTGAGTCAAAGCTAAACTGCCCTAAAATCGGTGTTGCAAATTTTATCAATAGTTTTTTAGAATCAGTTCTTGTTTATATTGATTTATCATATTTGTTCATACCCGATTAAAAGACCCTAACACTTTGGGCATGGAAACCGGGCGGCCTGTGGTCGTAGTATAGAAACGCCCGGGTGGCTGCCCGAGCAGTTGAGAATTGTTGCCCGGGCAGGCTAAAAACTGCCCGGGCACCAACCCTGGCGCTTCTATACAACGGCCATTAGTTCTGACGGTTTATCGAAACACTTTTCCGTCACCTTAGCCGATCCACTAAATTCTCACCCCAGCTTGACACTGTCAGTGAAGGCTAGTGCGCCCTCACTGCACTTTTGCCTTCCCCCAGTGGAAATACAGTGACATTTGGCTCCCAAAAGTTTGCATTGGACCGCAACTGCACATATTTACTCTTTTCTTACTTTAAATCATATATGAAATACTTTACTTTTGGATATAGTTTGGCTTCCTAGCAAATAGTATAATAAACATGAATCAGCCTTGGCGGCGCTATTGCACCCACTTCTCTAGTTTCACTTTGACGCTGAACGCGCTCTAATACAAATGGGAGCCAAATGTCCGCTGTCCCCCCTGGTGGAACTTACAAGTTTGTGGTTACACTCGCTAACTACATCGCTCTTGAATAGAAGTTCCTGTTTCTGAATATATACTACGGAACGTCTCGTAACATAATTCTCGCTCCCCACCCATCGTAGGCATTCGTTTAGTTAATTGTTTTTGCTGTTAGCGGCAGACGTTAATTAGCTAGAATGTTTTTCTCCAGAGAAATAGCGATACTATTCATTATCTTGCTATTCAGAGGATACCTAAAGCTATACAGGCTAGATTAACAGTTACGAGAAAACATGAGAGCTGGGAATTTCATAGGTCAGCTGGAACGACCGATTCTCACCCTTGGTCGTATTCATCCAGCAAACACAACCCTTGCCGGGTTACCACAGGGGAAAACTGCACCCCAACACCCTGAGTTACGGTAAAAAGTGAGGCAAAAGTGAGGACTGGACTGCTTTACGTATTTTGCTGAATTTATCATGTAGCTTAGATTTCATGTGTTATGTGTTTATCTGTTATTTATCTATGTGGTCAATTTTAAGATTCTCTATATTTATACATTAGTTCTTGTCCATTAGTTTCTATGAAGTTTATGTACATTTTGTGGTAGTTTAAACTTTTCCTTGCACTACTAAGCAGTTCAGATGCAACTAGTAAACGGAGTTGTCTAACATAGTCAAGCTGTGTTTTGTCAAAACAAGCTTCTGTCAATTCTTGTGATTATTGTATTTTAGTTGCAATCTTTTATTATCGTTATACACAACCATTTCCTTTCCATTTTTAGATTTCACATGTGCAATCTATTGTTTTCCCACTAACCTAGCTCTTTTTATAGTTCTTTGAAACATTTGTAATCCCTAACTAAACTTTATTTCTTCGCTTTATTTCATTCCTTTCAAGTTCTACACAAGGTTGATAATGTTGAACATTTAGATGCCCGAGACAACGAACGGTGTCTCGTTCTTCAATCCTGACGACAGTCCGCAGGGCTCGCCGCCCAAACCGACAAGCTCACAGCCATCCAGAGAGCCCAGACCACAGGGACTGGATCCATTGGATCAACTCAAGAACTGTTCATTGAGTTAGTTTCTATCTTAGGCAAAACAAACTGTATTTCAAAGCTAGGCCAGCATTACCGCGGGATAATAGCTGGGATGAGGGATGAGAATAGGCCCTCCTGGCTGGCCCGTGATCAAAATTAGGCGGACCGGGCTGGCCAGTCAAATTCCCCACTACAGGGATGTTAATATCATTTAGCTGACTGGCTATTAGCGTACCGTGAATACTTTATGTAGCTTTTGGAATATACAATTCATTAGACACAATATAGGTGTATATTTATTGGTTTTTAAACTAATTAAACTATAAACTTTGAGCTTAAATAACATTCATAAAACAGGCGACGCAGCCGCCATGCCTGGAGTAATGGGTAAGCTATCTGTTGTATTGTAATTGTCCGTGCATGCTTCTATAAAAGTGATACTAGATTCGACCTGTGGTCGCCAGATTTGGTCTCTGATATTGTCGAAAATCCAAGCCATTCAGAAACTTTTGATGAACTCATTTGGTTTTACAATGGCTTAATTCTGAACTTCAAAGTGTTTTCTTATTTAAAAAAACTCCTATTCAGTACAAACCACATATTTTTGTAATATAAATGTAATATAAAAGTAAAAATGCAGAATAAAGTTTATATATCTTGCGCAGGAAGCTGAGCTAAATGCAGGGGGAAATCCTGAAATCTACTGATGCTTTAAGTTAAATTCGGTTTGGTTCGATATTGTTCAAATACTTTATTACTTCTATCTACCTGTCGGGCACACTATCGATATTTGCTTATTACATTTCGGGAAGATTACAAGTTTATCGGCTATGCAAAGTATTCCGAGTTTCAGAATCCGTCGACTCCGAAGTATTCGATGGTGGACCGT
This sequence comes from Phasmarhabditis papillosa, assembly GCA_034691345.1. NCBI lineage: Eukaryota > Metazoa > Nematoda > Chromadorea > Rhabditida > Rhabditidae > Pellioditis > Pellioditis papillosa. The sequence continues at coordinate 10,001 of JAQGAV010000232.1, forward strand.
TCCAACATCAGTATGCTATGGGAGACTATTCGGATCATCATGGAAGCTCACCATTCGAGTTATCCACTACTCCAATTGAAATAAATGAGAGCAGAAAGCATAAGACTATTGAAATTACTAACAGGTTAGCCCATACAAAAATCCAGTCGTACTGCTATTTGTACTCATCGACTATTTTGCATACGTGAGAAACATTTCTCCAAATTAAGAATCAGTATTTTACATTTGGTAAGCCCCTCAACAACATGAACGAAAATAGCTTTGTTGTACAATTGATACTATATATTATAATAGATAATACATTATAATTGATACCAACATTAGCTGATTTTGAAGTCGCAGACTAACTGAAAATTATCGTTTAACCCAATGCATTGGATAAAGAAGTAAGCGACCACTACTGTAATAAACTTTATGGAAACTTTTTATAGTTGGAAACATTTGGGCTAACTAAAACCTCGTAAACTGAGAATATCTCTTGGTTGGAAATTGGAAAAAAAAATCACTTATTAGGGCACATCAACAAGCTAATGGAAGGCGTTGGTCATGTCTGTAAGTAAACTGTATTCTATAGTCAGCATCAAGCACCAGGTTTCCAGCGCTATATTCTAGGAGCAGTTAAATAGTTGAATGGAATGGAATAGTTTATTTGTTTTGAAATAAAAATGAAAAAACTTTTAATGAAAAGGTTGCCACTCCATCAATCTTTCATTCATTTTCATATCAACGTCTGCTTCCCAGAATACGGCGCTGAAAATCTAGCTATTGCTATAGACTATATTATGAGATATTGTGAATGGTACAGTAAAACTGGATATTAGTTCCGATTTTTTGATTATGGTTAGAACACAAACACACTTTCGATTAGTTGGATTCGTTATTCGTGATTGTAGTAGACATAGTCGACGGACGAATAGCTTGCAGCTAAAGGTTTATTTATTACAATGCGAGCGCACAATTATATCGGACTTCTTGTATATTTCGTTGGATTTCCGCGCTCCTTCTAAATTCGACCCTACATCCCTGCAAACGATTCATCCGTCGACTATAGTCGGTATTTAATTCCAGAGCACGATGTATATTGAAGATTTTCCTTTAAAAAAAGGTTAAGGTGCTTATTCGTAGTTGTCGAAATTCAAACCATAGATTCACTTTACTCATTATTCAATAAATTTAAGAATCTTATATAGTCCCTTGTAAGATCTAAGATTGTAAAGGGGAATAATGAGGCAAATCGCTATAGAAATTAAAGTGCTTTGAAATAGGCCTCGTATTGCCTGGCGCCACTGTATCTGGCGATACCGTGCCTGACAGGGCAAGGAATCTCAGGGGCCGGCCATGTACTTTTGAAACTGACAAAATCCATCAGACAGTCTTCTATTCTGATTTCACTTAATCTTCTTGTTTTGACTCGAATACCTGAAAGAAGACTAGATTCTTGATCTTTATTTTGGCAGTCTAAGCAAAATTTTCCAAAAAACAAGCTTTATCACATTTGTCTATACAATTTTTGTATTTTCGCAAGCAAGGCGAGATACTGCTACAATTTGCTGCTTCCTACATAATACATAGTTGCGTCAGAATCGGATTTCCAAAGTCTTAGAGGGGCCCGGAAGAAATTATGCAATTTTTATAAAGTAATTCACTCTATAAGATTATTATTATTTCTTTGATGTTGATAAGACGTTTATCACGAGATTCTTCGGGATTCTAAGGTTTCTAAGCTGTTCCGCTTTCTCTAAAGCGGCGTGGTATCCAAGGGATGTAAACGCCAATTTAAGCAGTATTCTAGCTAATTTTGTATCGTCTTAATGATAACAAAGTGCTATAGTGCTTAATGTAGTTTTGTAAAATCTAGCTACACGGGGTTAACGGGGCTTGGAATAAGCTTTTTTTTAATTTATCAGTCAAAAATGCATGATCAATCTATTATAGTCTGTAACGTTAACTAATCTTGCCGATTTTTGAATCATTTGAAATCACTAAGTTAGGCAGCAATCGATTATTCATAAAATTCAAAACAATTCGTTATTTACTTTGAACATTCAGAATAATTATAATTGACCTTACTTTATTGTTGACTTTTTACTAATTGTATTTTGACCAGTTGGAAAGTATTCAGTACCTAGCTACTCCAAATCGGTCAATTTGACAAACTGCCTTAGCTACTAATACCCAATGAATTACACTAGTTGATTATGGCACAAACTATGATTATATATGGATTGTAAGTGAAGGTTTTTTTTGGCATCGGCACACACACGCACATCACAGTTAGAAAATTTAGAGTAACTTTTATTGCTTTCACTTTAAAGAGATTATTTCTTCAAGACAATGAACTTCAGATATAGTCGGATGCTAGAATAATACAGCCGTGTAAAATTAGATGCGGCGCAGGTGGACAAATAATTTATTGTCTGAGACATAGAAGTGAAGGCAAACGTGCAATTGCAGGTTCCGCGCTTGTAAATTGCCAGCGGGTGCAGTGCTAAAAATGGTAAAATACGCAGCTTACACGCCGGTAGTGCTTTTGAATTCGACTATACATCTGGGCAAAGAGAAAGATTCTTGGATTTTAGTGTTTGGATGCAATAAACTGGGATTGAACTTTATTTGTTTGATTTGAATACAATCAAATACAACTGTCCTTTTTACTTGCTATTCGTGCTGCGGATTATTTTTGAAACTCATGACGATAGTTGATAAACATTGAAATCTTGAAATATCAAAGTTGTAGTGAAATTGTTGTAAAATACACTAAATATTGTGGTAGTGGAATGCTTTATAAGTATTGAGCACGTATACATTCAATACAAAATTATCAATTCTTCATTATAGAGCACGTCTCGAGTCCCACAATGTTTCTGATCCTGGATGTCTTTCTCCACGATCTGTAGGCCTTCCTGAAGAAATGGAACAAAGAAGCAAGAGCCCTCAATTGGTGGAAATGCACACTTTCAGGTAGGATACTTAGACTTTTAAATTTTGTTGAAAACTTAAACCGATAACGTTGCTTGATATGATGTTTGCAATGGAGTTAAATGCGTTTGGATACATGTTGGTTCTTATATTCTTATTTTTATGACACCTAATATTGCTGTTTCCAAACCAATACTACATTGCGCTGACCTTATTCCATGAGCAGAGTTACAAAATTTGCATTAAAAAAATTGGAAATTCGGCAGTACAGAACCATTTAAAGCAAAATTTTGTAACACCGCATATCAAGTAAGGCCGGTATGACCAATTCGAGGTTTTGAATAAATGATACCTATTGGCTTGCTACGATCCGGTCATATTCAAGTTAATTTTTTTCTTAATGAAACTGTTTGATCTAATAAACGTTTGGGCAATCAATATACTGCCCTCGCCCCAGTACTTTGAACTAGTTTGAACAAATGTTTCAACCGTTAAAGTAAGCGTATCAATAATTGCTTGAAACAATCGCAATATTTCACCTTTCCTCAATTGAATTATTGTCAGACCTAAAGATGTCCGGCCGGGTCCGCATCCTGTGACTTACAGGCACGTCTAGGTGGTAAATAATCTATCTCTAACAATTTTAGAGATGCCATCGACGTCAACTATCAACGAATGGCCATCACCGGAGAGGAATTGAGCGGAGTTCGTCTCAACTTCCATTCATGTTTAACCTTACTTTCTATAGGTTCCTTTAGAAGACTTGAAGACGGCCGCGACGCATCTGATCGAGGCGTTGCGTCTTCGTAACGAGTACATGGACCGTATTGGAAATCAATTCCCCATGACAACTACCAACTTTTTGACTGGCTACTACCCAAATGATTTGCCAAAATATAGAAAAAAGAACACAGAAACAAGTTAGTTCAGGAAATAACTATTATATACAAATCACAACTTCGGAATTTGGTACCTCGACGTGGGGCTGCCCTTTACAAGTACCGAAATACTTGAATCAGAAGTTATCTTTAGATATTAAACTTAAATATTTTTTCTTCAGATAACATGCTAAGTAGGTAAATTGACAGATTATCGATTACTTATATTGATTTATTGATCGGTATTGACTGGCTCCTTCCTATCCCAGCGCACCGTTTCTATTACACATTTGTGTTTGTTAATTGCAAGTATTGTCCTCAAGATTCGCACCTCGATTACTTTTGGGTTACTGTAGTTCGAAATGAACGGATATGTTGCCAAAAAAGAACAAAAACTTAATGAGTTTAATGATGGTCCATAGATTTAGGTTCTAAACCCTACAGGATTTTGTAGAGTCCCGTGAACAATTTTTTTATACAAAATCATAAATAGAATACCCAATTTAATAAAATCGCCCTTGGCATAATAGGTACATCAAATTTTAATACTCTTCCTTGTCTTAAAACAAATGACCACTATAGATAAACCAATGCGTCGCCAATACTCGGATATATTTACTGGTATGGGATTTGTTACTTAAAATTAACCTTAAGCTAAAGTTCCATTCATCTAACAATAATATTGACTCGTGCGCGTGGCTAACAACACTTTTTCTTCAGTTTTTTCTAACTCAGTTTTGAATTAATTAATAGTTGTATTCATTTCAATTAAAAATGTTAACTTTAACTACTTTTAAAAGTCTTTGCAAAAGTAATATGAGTTTTTATTATATATTATTATATACTTATATAAAAGTCGTATTCAAGAATTCAGATCTAATTAGCATTATATTCTAGTACGATATGCAAAAAAAATCCTTTAACTCGTGATATTTGTAGATTACAGGATAATCCCGAAGCCCTATTATAATATTCTTGATACACAACTTCTAATAATAACTTCTATACTATCGTTAAATACTAATATTGTGAGAAACCAACAATTTTGGAATAGAAAGCTTGCCGACCAGGGGACTGAACCGATTCTTCCCGAAGTTTTCTATTCCGAAAAACTTGGTTTCTTCCAAAAACACCGTTTGCCTGTGCCCTCACAATAACTATTACAAAAGTTTCGGTTCAAAAGTCTGCGATTTCCAGGTGCCCAAACCTCGTTCAATCCCCCCAGTCCACCTAAGGATCATTGGGGACTCGAGGATCCACTGCCAGTTTATGAAACAAAATATACATTGCGGAGAAGTAATGGAGTGGTTAGTTTTATATTATTTCATGATGGTTTCAAATTCAGTGGAATCGATTTAGTATTGAATATTGCGAAAGAGTAACAAACTTCAAAGCCTGTGCAACATTTCAATTCCTAAACGACAACTAACTTTATTTCAAATAACTTTGTAATAAGTAATATAATATAAATGATGTATGGTCGACGGACTAATCGCTTATAGGTAAAGGTCTATTTATTATAATGCGAGAGCACATTTATATCGGGTCCTTTTGCATTTTCTTTCGATTTCCGCGCTCCTTCTAAATTCTACCGTACACCATGCAAACTACTAAACTACTCATCCGTCGACTATATAATAAATAAATGAACCAAAGAAAATAATAATAATGCATAACAAATAATTTTATTTAAGGTTGAAATAGTTAACAGCGCTGGTGTACCGGATCCCAAGTTCCTCCAGTATTACATTACTAAAGAGAAGTTTCTTTCGGACACTGAGAAGCTTACGACAATGATTGTTGATGGACCTCTGTAAGTAGAATAATATTTACAATCTTTATTGTTCTTTATTGTATCCTGATTGACTATAATCGTTTAAGTCGTGCACTTCAGAGTTTAAGAAACATTTCAATTCAGAAAGAACCATAAACGTTTTTCAGAAGGATTCTAATTTGCAAGTGCTAATATGGCATCACTTATCATATTCGATCAAAACATATCGAAATCTTTAATGTTAAAACATTCCACCTCGGACAATAATCTTTGATAGTTGACTAAATATTTTCTTTAGGAAATCTTTCTGCTATCGTCGTCTTTCCTACCTACAAAATAAGTTTAATCTGCATGTGCTTCTAAACGAATTAAGAGAACTACACGAGCAGAAGGAAGTCTCTCACAGAGACTTTTATAACATTAGAAAGGTAGAATTCAGATAAAGATTAATAAATACTAATGACAATGGTTAACTATTCTAAAATAGTGCATAAACTTCGATACATAATATGGTAGTTAAGAGAAAATATGATTTATTTTAGCATTTAAGTTTATCTGTTTGATTAAGTCAGTTAGAATACGTTAAAAGTTGAGTAGCGAAGCTAACGATAAGTTATGTAAAAATTGAGTATCTGTAAAAACAACATTTTCCCAAAGTTATCATTGATTCCTGGCGACCCCGAACCCGTCCCCCGATCTGAATCCCAACAATGTATCGTCGGTAGTTCAGTATGGCCCTCACATTCCTCAACATTTTATTCAACAATATATTCAAATTGTTGGAGCTTTTAGCATTGATTCACATTCTGCACATGGATTAAAATTATTATAATAAACCCTGAACTCTGAATTATTTATCTAACTTATATAATGTAAACAATTTTATTAAAGGTTGACACCCATATTCACGCTGCCTCGTCCATGAACCAGAAGCACTTGTTACGTTTTATTAAGAAGAAGATGAAGACCGAAGCAGATAATGTTGTTCTAGAAAAGGTAGGAATAATTATTTGCAAGTCTAACCAATGTGCGTGGACCGTTTGTTTTACGAAAGTCAAAAATCGACCTATTCGAAGATTTATCCAAAACAACATGTCTGTCCCTTTAAATATAGTTTTGAATGCAAAATAAGTTTGTTGTTAACACTTCAACGTAAACTATTATCTACCAAACATAATTCATAAAGTAGGGATGGCCCATGGGCAACATGTTTCGTGAACTTGCCCAAAACCTGTCTGCTCCTAAGTCCAAGTCCCCTAGAAAATTGAACTATGTGATTGCACAACAAAACACTAGTAGTTAGTTGACTTGATAAATATTTCTTAAAACAAACCAGTCCCGCTGAGCTGCGCAGCTTACGGCAACCGCTGCGGGCCGTTGCAGAGTTCTGCCAGTCCGAAACTCATGTGGATTTACCCACGGGCATACCGTATCCCCCCAAAGTTGAACACCCTGACTGTCAACTGTTTATTCTTTTTCCACTTGTACATTCTATCTCTGCTTAGATGCCGGCACAACATCTTCTAGACGAAATGTTCCATAAAACTCGTCGTTGTATCAGAGAAGGCGCGTCAAAACCGAGACCCACGCCAGAACAACGCGAAGCGGTCAGCAGCAACTCCATAGCAGAGAACCTCAAAGCGCTTGCCAAACTAGAGCAGCATTTTATCCAAGAAAACATATTTTATTAAGGGCTTGTCCTAAAAAAACACCTAGACTTGGTCTTGACGCGTCCAACTTTGAGGTTTTTTGTTGAGAGAGGAACTTTCTCCGTAGTGTAGTGGTGCATGTGATTACGTTTCTATTTGCCTAGCTATCCTTATTCTTAAGTTTTATCTAGTTTTTAGTTATGTAGTAACATTCAAAAGGCTTTAAAATTGAAATGCATTTACAAAATTTTAGGCTTAATGATAATGTATGTATGTGGTCCATCTTTATGAAAGACTATAAATTTTAAAAAGAGTTCAAAAACAAAACTTTAGTATTTTTGATTTCCTTGCTAATTTAGTATTAAAATTTCCAAATATAGAATGTTTCAAATGTAGATATATCATTAGATTAGCTTAGTTTCTAGTAATGAATTATTTCTGAAATAACAAAGCATAACAATAAATAACAATCAATAATACGTTCTAGGATGGCAAACCAGTAACAATGAAGGATGTATTCAAGAGAATGGGCATCTCTGCATACGATCTATCTGTTGATATGTTAGATGTACATGCTGATAGAAACACTTTCCACAGATTTGATAAGTTTAATACTAAGTGAGTTAACTGAGACATAAAGACTGCAGTGCTCGGTGTTGTGTAAGGTTTGTAAAATCGCTCACTCTGTGGCAAAACTGGAAAACCATTATATAGTTCGATGCGCGTTTTTTTGTTTGATGTCTGAAAAATATTATTGTACTAGTTTTATTTTGCATCATATCCAGAAAAAGTCTAATACACCATGGTGGAAGCCAACGTATGCCACCGCGCTCTGCGGTCTTTTGTTTGATATAGACTATACCAGCCACTCGGAAGCTGGACTGATTTTCTATTTTATTATTCAAATATGGAAAAATACTATCCCGAATTTTTGTTATAAATGGAACTTATAACCAAATAAACTGCTTAATATCATCAAACAGTTCAACAGCCAGCTTGAAATATTTTGCAATTGTGTTTACATAATGCATTATGACTAAACAGTTTCTATAGTGTATGACAGTGCAAACGGTTTTCTAAAAGAAACCTAATCACTTGTATTTATATTTGTAAATTATCATATAAAGTATTGTCTATATTCCTTCTTAAGGTACAACCCCGTCGGTGAATCCACCCTTCGTGAAATATTCATCAAGACGGATAACTATGTGGGAGGAAAGTATTTTGCTGAGATTTTAAAGGTATTTAGCTATTTTAGACTAATATAAACTTATTTTACTAGGAAGTTCTGTCGGATTTGGAAGATTCAAAGTATCAGCATGCTGAACCGAGACTTTCAATCTATGGACGTAGCAAGGTTAGTTACAGTCAACTTTGAACTTTCCTTTTTAAGGGAGTAAGCTTTTCCGTAGTTATTTGGTTAAACTAAGTTAGGTCATACTAATAGTAGGTAAAACAAACATATAGTCTGATTCAAGAGTAATAATGGAGTGTTTCTTGCGTATCTTTATGAAATTTTGCGTATTTTCGGTTTTCGAAAACTTTCAGAGCCATTTTAGGCGAGATTCTTTTTTAACACTCCATTATAGCTTTCGGATCTTAATATAGTGTTCTCAAAAACCTCAGAAATACTAGATCTATTTGTTGGGGGCACAGTTAACCGTTCTATTATACACTGTATGTGCAACAACACTATTGCAAAACAACTAACTCAGTATAATATGGTTATGGTATCATAAAAAATCAACAAAAAAAGTTTAAGATTACTTTTTGTTTTACTAGAATGCATATAGGGGTATTATATTACTATTTTATAAGTTCTCGAATTTACAAATATCTTTAAAACATTTCATTTTCCTAGGATGAGTGGGACAAACTGGCTAAATGGGCTCTCAGTCACGATGTATGGAGTCCAAATGTTAGATGGTTAATTCAGATTCCAAGACTTTAGTAAGTTTAATATCATTAAAATAACATGAATATTTAAATTTAGTGACATCTACAGAGCGAAAAAGATGATCAAGAACTTTGATGAGATACTCGATAACATATTTATGCCGTTATTTGAAGTAAATTTTTTGTTTGTTTAAAATTAAACTAATTGAACAAAAAAGATTAAGAAATTGTTTTGAGATTATTAGCAGTTTATTTTTATTATGTAAACTCAGTCTCTTTCATTTTCGACTATGATGCGTGAACTGAACTGTTTGAACTAAAACTGGAACTGAAATCAAATTGTCAAATGATGAAATACACCTATCCTATAAAACTGTGAATAATAATAGGAATAGTATATAGCTAATTGTATTTATCCAGGTTACTAACGACCCTTCTTCTCATCCCGAGCTACATCGGTTCCTCCAACAAGTATCCGGTATTGATTCTGTTGATGACGAAAGCAAACATGAATTTGTATTCGTAAGTTTATTAGTTCCTAGATTTAATGTAAATTGATGTATCTGAAAATCTACTTTTGTGTTTAAGAGGTTCACAAACTTTTGACAAAGAATGAAGTCTGATATGTTTGTCAAATATTTAGTTATAAAGTTTCTAGATTTTTACTTCATAACTTCATAATTTTAATAATTTTTGAAATGTTCTCAAACGTTCTTAAATATTAGATATGTCAAGTGTTTCTAACAAATTTTAAAGAAGCTTATACAGCTGGAAGTAGTGATTGAGCGATCCACCGTGACTCTATTCAGTAACATTGGCTTTTAATATCAACAAACTTTTCCATTTAAAGTTGTCAATATTCAGTTCGATCGTTCAACACCGGCTCCACCAGAGTACAAGGACAACGAGAATCCTCCATACAATTACTATCTATTCTATATGTATGCAAATATTTGTGTGTTGAACGCATTTAGAAGGTATGTTTACAAATTGATATATAATATGTTAGAGAGTTCCGACCCATATATAATCTATAACAAACCAAGGACCTCATAGCGCGGTGGTATACATAGTCTTCTGTAATTGCGTATTTGTCTTTTTCTGATTATGATACAAAATACACCAAGTACAATAATATTTTTCTGACAGCAAACAAAAAAATTTCTCATCGAACGATATAATGGTTTTCCAATTTTGCCACAGCACGAGCGATTTTACAAATCTTAAACAACACCGCTAACTGCAGTATTTTTTTGTTATGGACTATAACTAACTATTCAATGAATGAACTCTTGCATGTTGAGATGGTCAATTTAGTTGTGTAACAAGATGTGTTCTACTATTCCAAGGCTTTTTTGAAGCTAACACTAACGTTACTTATTCCTGAACATAATCGTTTGACTTCCTTAAAATTGAAATACATCTGATGTTTTTCTCGTATTTTAGCGAACTGGTCAATAGTATCACTCAATGCTGAGCTTTCGTTTATTGTAGGCTACGATTTGCAACATTTTATTTCCAGAGAACGCGATCTTCCAACATTTGCACTCCGTCCTCATTGTGGTGAAGCTGGTCATGTAAACCATTTGCTAACTGGATATCTAACTTCAGAAAGTATTGCTCACGGAATCTTACTTAGAAAGGTATTTAGAAGATAATAATAAAACTATACTATAGTCAGCGCCAAGAGTAATTATGGAGTGTTGCTTGCGTATTTTTGGAAAATATTGCGTAAATTTTGTTTTTTCGAGATTTTCCAAGTCATTTTAACGAGATTCTTTTCCTACACTTCATTATTACTCTTGGCATTCACTATAGTACTGTATAGTTATAGCTATAGTGTTAAAAAACATCATAGACGAACCATAAAACTTTTTAAAATTAAAACTTTAGCCCGTTTACTTTTATTTTTCTTCTGAGTAAACGGCTCTAACCATTCTTAGCTTCATTTTTGATAAATGATAAAGGATTCTTAGACTATTCATATACTTTTCGTTTTTAATATATAATCCCTACCAAATCATACACACACTACTGTTTAGAACCAGATTTCATTATCAGAATTGCTGAAACATTCCATATATTTAGGTTCCTGTTCTGCAATATCTATTCTATCTAACACAGATTGGTATAGCAATGTCACCACTTTCTAATAACTCTTTGTTTATTAGTTATCAGAGAAATCCATTGCCAGAATACTTACAAAAGGTGAGCTTGGAAGAGTATTTACTAGGTTTAATGGACCTGTCAAACTGCCCTGTTATATTTATTGACTGAGCAATATTACCTATCGTTTGAATTACTCAATACATGCCAACACTGTTCGTTCTTATTATAAAACTAATAATTTGTGGTAATACCAAGCTGGGTGATAAATATAACAAAGGAAGTGAAAATCCGAAAATCCGTTGCCTAGCGATTGTCAACCATTGCTTTCATAAATTCATAAAACTCGGCTTAAAACTGAAATACAAATACTGTTATTAGAGAGCAATAAATTTTTAATATTTTGTGTTATATATATTATTTGCATAGTTTAGGGCCGGGAAAAGGCCGGCCGGGCCGATTTCTCAAAATGTCGACCCCGGCCCGCCCAGTCAAATTCCCAGTCCTGGCATAGTTTTCGTTAGCCAATCCACCAGTTGCCCAACTAACTTATAAAGTACCAAATCAAGTACTTTAAATAAATAATGATAGTTAACATTACTTGAATAATAGTTTCGAATATAGTACAGGGAATAGGAGTGAATCATTTATAAGTAAAATCCGCCCCCTTATAAAGGGTTGGATAACAAGAATACAAAAGATCACAGAATACCACTGGGCCTTTCTGAGTAGGGAGCCAGGGTAGATTCTGAGGGAGTATTCCATTCCACAACTACATTAAATCTGTAATTCCCAGTTTTAGGGTTTGAATGTTTCTCTATCCACTGATGATCCACTACAGTTCCATTATACTAAGGAAGCCTTAATGGAGGAGTTTTCTATTGCTGCCCAGGTTTGTTTAAAAATAAGAACTAAACTTTGTTGTATCTAAAATAAAAGTCTTGAAATAATGCAAATTTTTAAACAGTAATCATAGTATAAGTTTTCTAAATTAATTCAAACCGAAATGCGGTGAAATGGTCCCGATAATATGCAGGCCAAATGTTTTGAAGTTCAATATTTGTTTAAGTTTTCCAATGATTAATGATAGTTCGTCTCTAAACTTTCTATTAGAAGTAAAATAGTTAAAAATTAAACCACTTAAGGTCTGGAAACTAAGTTCCTGCGATATGTGCGAGCTAGCAAGAAACAGTGTGATTCAAAGTGGATTTGAAGATAAGGTAAAAAGTTAAACTGAACAACCGGTGCGATAAGAGAATAAGTACTTGAACACTTCTAAACTAGGCCAAGTACCCATTTTTATAGCAATATATTAGATCCTCTGAATCTGAACTAAACATGCCCTAAAGTTTGGAAGAGGAAAAATATACATATGCTGTATATGTATCTTATAGTGTTATAATATAGTTGCAGCTAAAGGTCTATTGAATTTGAATTATAGCATAGATTTGCTATAATTGCTCTAATCAGTTCTAATAAGTTTGCCGTTCGTACCCCTTGCAAACGATTAGGCCGTCGACTATATTGTATATAACAATGCTAAGCAAAATCGAACTATACAATTTTAGGTTAAAATTCATTGGTTAGGCCCTAACTACAAACAGGAGGGTGTGGTTGGTAACGATGTTCACCGTACAAATGTACCCGATATTCGGTAAGCTCTATAATTATTGACATATATATGTCATTTCTAACAAAACTTTGAATACTTTTTGGGTAGTTGGAAAGCGGGTGGCACTTTGTATCTATAGTCAGTTTCAAAAGTAATACCGCCATGTATGCTGTGTATTTCTTAATTTTTAACACTGCGCCTCTTGGTAATCAACTCGCGCGATATCAGCCGATTGCAAACTTGCTTTTGCACTGCCGTACTCGGACAAAATATTGCTACACTACAGCAAATCCAATTCTATTAACACGGCCGTAGTACTTTTGAATCCGACTAAAGCAACTTTGCAGATAACAATTGTTTCATCTAGTAACCTTTTGACTACTCGAGCAAGCTAATGTAATACTGGTTTTGTAGTGTACGGTCATAAGATAAAAAGTTTTTTGCTCGATGAACTTGAAAACATGATCTTGAAAGCTTGAAAACGTTTCTTGTATTCCGCCTAGATACACATGTAATTGTTAACTATTTTAGCGTTTCCTTCCGCCACGAAGCCCTAGTCGACGAACTGTGCAACCTCTTCCGAGTACAGCATCTGACCGGTCTGAGCAATCCATAAATACCGGATTATATTGATTGAATTATCTATTCATGGATACTGTTATATTTCCATTTCTTCAGTCTCATACTTTACATTCTAGTAATTAAGTCTGAGTTTTATTCAGCTTTATTCCATTTATATAGTCTTTTATAAACACGATTAGTCTTTTGTTACTTCTATTTGAATATCACTTTCGTAGCGGTTCACGATTTTGCAAGTGTTCTATGTACGTGTATTTGTATGTTATGAAATCCGATTTTTATAAAATTGGAAAAGAAAAAAAAAGATTTCCTCTGTATTTGATTTTAATAAACAATGAAAGACAACTTTGTGTATTTGGGATGAAATATAATTGGGCCTGTGAAATTGAATTGTTTTAGTATAGGGTTAGAGATAAGCGCCGGTTGCCACTTAGACTCTTGTCTTTCTAACTACCCCTAGGTACTTCCATAGAAAACGCACCACGTCGACCGATTTTACATTCATTTTATATAACACTGTGCTCCGCTCCGGGTACCTCGCTGGAAATCTAGGTCTTGAGATGGACTATAGTTCAGCCTAGTATCAGCGCTTTAAATAATATGTATCGAAGAGATAGGTTTGAAGCGGTTTAAAGAGATAGTATGTATTAAGGAAAATAAACACCGTTAATTGGTTCTAATCTATTAATTCTATTCAACCATGCATGCACATTTATTCTGTAAGTTTAATTGTTATGTAAACAATACAAAATGTTACTACAGTACCCCAATATAATGCATGAGTTGATAATATTTAACACCTCTTCTTATTGCTTAAGCATAATGATTATGCATATTGTACCTATATTTTTAGTGTAGGACATATCCATCTGCAGTATTGTCTATAGATATATCTTTAGACTACCCAAATGGCTGTAGATACCAGCGTGAAGATATGTGACCTTAGCAGGGACGCAGACACCTAACTGCCTGCCGAAAAGTGACCATTTCATAGTTGGCCACTTTTTTTTCCTTTTATTAAATTTATTTTCTTCATTGTTCAAGAACATTGTTTAATCTCATTGTAAGTAAGATTTCTCATGTGGAACATGTATGAACATGTATATATAATTTGTTAAAGGATAGAGTAATAAGTAATTTATTTCATGTAATCGCACATATCACACAATAACTGTAGCTTTCTTCAGCACAGGGTTTCGGCCATTCATTCCGGAATCTTCTGAGCAGAGACGGCTTCTATCTAACATTCATTCTTCGGGGGCACGAAATGTTCAAAATGAAATTCAATCTATGGGGGCAATAAGGCTAGAGTATGCTGTTCAAATGACAATTTTTAATATTTGTGAACCATATATGTCGCTCGCCATCAGAACATCGTTATGTTAAAATAATAAATATTCTATGCTATTCTAAATTATATATATTAAATATAAATATTAAAGTATATGAACTATTTGAACCATACTACTATTCTTTGTTCTAACTTTCGAATAAATTTAACACTGCTTTTGGTTTCGTTTGCGTTTCGTGCCCCCTAAGACTGAATGTTAGAAAAGAGCCGTCTCTGCTCATTCCGGAATACTGGCGGAAGCGTGGAAGCCGAAAAATCTACAGTTATTGCGCGATATCTGCGATTACAGGAAATAAGTTACTTTACTTTACTTTAACACGGCTTTTTATATTTCTTCATATTCTATCGTAAATATTAGACATACTTCCTTCGAAGTGTATGCTACCTGTAAAATACTTAACTATATGTTTTAATCAGTGTTTTTAGATACGAATGTTAGTCCTACTCTTTGGTGTTATACTATTCCAAACAGTTATTGCAGTAGAGTTGAAAGAATTCTTGAACAAATCACCAGAGAGAAGTAAGTGACACGAAATTTCTACTATAGTTAGAAACAGAAGAAAAAACTTCAGCGCCTACTATAGTTAGTGAAAACTTCAAAACTTTAGTACCTTTAAAACATTTTGTTTTCATAGACTTATGAATCAGTGTTTCTGCTTGGTGTAAGAATTCAGTAAATTTTACATGATTTTAGTAACTAACGAAGATGTATCAAAGTTATTGGTGGCAATACAAAACTCAGATACTCCTGATGAGGATCTTGCTGAGTTTAAATCATTTCTAGACAAACATGCTAAGAGCAGTGAAGAGAGACAGGTATGTCCAGAAAGATCGGCTCAGAAATAAAGTTAGGAATAAATGGCTGGTTTTTGGGACGGTACGCCAATAAGCAACCGTGTCTAAATCCCAAGAACCCCCTAGATAGAACCTTGTAGAAATGTTTTTTTAAGTTTTTTTCCCTTTCTAGATACTGCGAGTTGAATAAGGGTAATAATAAATAAAATAAAATAAGGGGTTAATAAGGCCAGAAGGTCGGCTCCAAAAATGAGTTAGAATTTTAGTGACAAGTCGACTGCTTTATTTGGGGTTATATTTTTCTTTAGCGTTGAGTGATATGTTTGATTACATGCTTACCAACAATTGTTTTTATACAATTTCCAGAAAATGTTCCCTTAACGAGAAACATTTTATTTGTGTTAATATTTCTCCCATATTTCATTTTAGTTACCTAATAAAAAAGGAGAACAAAGATCTACTATATATAAATTTTCATATTTATTTATATTTTTAGGTTATTGAATCAATGTCCGACCTTTTAAAGGGTATTATTTCTGCAAAACAAGTAATAGGACTAGATTCTCAACTCTATCCAGCAGAGTCTTTTGAAGAACTATCAAAATTGTTTAATCCTAATGAGAGAAAGGTAATTGGTTAAAAGAAACTAGATTTTAGTTTAAGAGTGTGTATATACGATGAAACAATGGTATAAACTATATAATAATACCTCTCGGTTAAAATACCGGTTAAATCAGCAATATTTAGTTCGATTTTAGGACTCGTCTGGCACTGAATGGAAGCTGGACGCAGAATTATTCGACCAACAAGTTCAGGAATTTATTGCAGCTCTACCGAAAAAAGAGTAAGCGCTTGTTTTCTAACAACAAAGCTATTTTTGTCAATTTCAGATCTCCAACGAGTGATGAAAGGAAATATCGTCTAGTCAAAGTGGAGGCGGAGGAAAAGGAAGAGGTATGGGTGAAAAAAATTAGAAATTTAAAGATTAAACTAAAGTAGAAAATTAGAAATGGTTAATTGGGAACGTGAAAGCTCATGAACAGAGAAACCTAATGGCACGGTAAGAGGGATAACCTTTTCAAATTAATCTGTTTAATAATAATAAAATGTTTATTTTTCCGAAAGTACAATTAAAGACAGAATAGTATCATTTAATATTAGTTTATAATTGTTATTTGAAAACAACTATACTCTATGTCGTGACCTAGGTTTCCAGCGCGGTATCACGAGCAGTGCGCTGTGTTATGAAAAATGAATGTACTCTTTTAGAAAACGGACCACATCGACCCATTTTACTTACATTTTTATAACACTGCGCCCCGCTCGTGATTGCGCGCTGGAAACCTAGGTCTTGAGATAAATTAATCATAAAAAGTTCTAATCTACAATATTCAGGAAGCTCATCGTCTAGCACTTAACTATTACAAAACTCTACATCCAAATGACGAGCAACCTAGTTATGTGAGTAAAAATAAATGTTATATTACAATACTTTTTTCACTCTAACTTCTTATTAAACAAAATGAAATACATATAATATAGTAATTGTAGTAGTAATTGTTTTCTTTGTTACTCACTAACCAGTTAATCTTTTTAGAAGCATTTCTTTTACTTATAATACATCATTTGTTTGTTACTATAGGTAACTGATGAAATCATCCAAATTGTTCTGAAAGCTGCCAAGTCCGCAGAATTTGCAGATGTGGAAGCAGAGAACGCTGCGAATGAATTCAGAGAGGCTATATCGCTACTAGAAAAGGGATTGAAGTAAGTATTGTAAATGTTATTAAGCAGTAAATATATATGCTATAGTCTATATCGAAAGGTAGGTTTCCAGCGAAATATCTTCGAGAACGGCGGAGCAAGAAAAAATGAAAAGGAATGGAAAATCTTTTGATGGGGAGCCCCTTCTGCGAAACATTTAATTTTGTATAACCTCGTTTCTCCGGGGGAATACTACGCTGAAAACCTAGTTCTTGCATCTGACAATATAAGATATCAAATTAACCATATAAAAGTGGTTTAAAATTTAGATTTGGTAATTATTTTAATGTTTTTTTCGTTTAGAAAGGTCCATACTTCGGAAAATGAAGATATCAAAGGAAAAGAAGAAGAATCTACTGAGCATCAATATGATATAGATAAGGATACTGGCAGAAAATATAGACTTATTAAACTAGATGAACATGGGTTAGAAGAGGTAATGGAACGTACTATAGTATATCTCAAGACCTAGGTTTCCAGCACGGTATCATGAGCGGGGCGCTGTGTTATAAAAAATGAATGCACCTTCGGCGAAAACGCACCAAGTCGACAGATTTTACATTCAATTTTTATAAAAGAACGCCCCGCTGGTGATACCGCGCTGGAAACCTAGGTCTTGAGATAAACTATAGTTCTGCCTACTATCAGCGCGTCTAATTGTATGTATCAAGAGATAGGTAGGAAGCGCAGCATCCTACAGGAGAAGCGGTGTTATATAAGAATGACTGAAAAATGCATCATTCTTATATAACAAAACTGTAGTCCAGAATACCGCGCTGGTAACTTAGCTATTGCTACAGACTATTTGTTAAAACGCTTCCAAAACTAAAGCATTTTCAAATGTTTTTAAGTGCCATGGCGAAGTCAAAACCTATAGTCTGTATCATAAGCAAGGTTTTAGCGCAGCATCCTATATAGATGCGGTTAGATTAAAATAGATTAAATTGGACCCAATCCACAAATTTTCTATTTTTTACCACCGCTGATTCCAAGGAACCTGCGGTGGAGACTCATCCTTTGAAACAGTCTCTAATATGTTCTTGGAATAATCAAAAAGACTAAAACTTCTATAAAAAAAAGTTAATTCCAGAATGCTCAACGAATAACTCTAAACTATTATCACTCGCTCTTCCCTAACGAAGACCGTCCTACGGTGGTGAGTTCCCCAAGCTTAAGACGGTTATTCAGTTCCGCCAAATCTTCTAAGCTAGTATAAACTTTAGATAGAAAAAAGGTTTACTTTTGGCATTTGTATCTGCAAAAAATACCAATTCCTCTAATTCATTAGAGTGATGATGGCAATCCAGCCACCAGTTTCTTTAAGAATAGCCTATCCAACCAAAGGTATAATCGGATTCTGAATCCAACGCACTAAAAAATAGAGAAACAAAACATTTACTCTAGGTAACCGATGAAATCAATGAAAAACTATTTGCTGCCGTTAAATCGATCGATATCTCCAATCACAGGAAAACACAGGCTCAGAATGAATTCCAAGAGGAGCTAAAGCTTCATCAGCAGGCATTGAGGTACAGTTAACGCAACATTGCCAACTTGAGGTTAAAATAAAGTTATAATAGAGTTCACCGATCAGAAATACTAGTTCACCGCACATGCGTAATATCCTTAGAAGCAACTATGGATCAGATTTGTGTGATATTCAAGTAGAATATTTATATGATCAACTAGCATTCAGTCTAGAATAGGGAACAGGGGCTAAACGTTTCTTTAAATAATTAAAAAGATGAGAAATTGTATTCCGGTTTTCAAAGCAGTATTCTGGAGACTGACTTTGTTAGATAAAAATTAATGTGCTATTTGAGAAAGGCTCCGAATCCACCTATTCTCCATTAATTTCAAATTTACACCTCTGCTCAGCAGGATACTGGGTTGGAAACCTAGCATAGTTTAAAAGTATAGTTGTCTTCACACCCCGGATTCTAAGTTTCTAAATTCAGAAAAGAATACCTATCGGACGATGTTAGTTTGGAATCAGATCAACTTGAGAACTATCAGAACATAGGCAAAGAGGAACTATGATTCAGATGCACATGTATTGTCAAATTCAAAAAATAACCAATCCGCAACTCCTTTCACTTTAAAGTATTCTAAATATGCAACTTTTAACAAAAATAAGCTGACGACACGGACTCTTTATTCTTAAATAACACTATAATTTCTATTATAAGTATACATTTCTATTTACAATCGTTCAATTGTATAAGTTACGGGTTCCTTTAATATTCCGTTCATATCTCCAATATATTTTATAGTTTCAATGTGTTAATAAAGTTTAGTACGATCATCTGTCTGGTATGTAAACAGCAATACTAAGCAAAAGAATGGAGATTTTTGTGAAACATGTATGTTTTATATATGTTTTCATATACTTGTACTGTTATTAATGAAATGATAAGTGAGTAATTTCTGGTTGCTCTTACAACTTTTATTTTAGTAGTTTAGCGAACTGCTTTCGGTTAAAACACTTGACCCCTGGGGATATACGATCTGAGATGTAAAGTTCGTCTATTATCATTGGAGAACTCCTCAGTTTAAAAAAAGCAGATATCTTATTTTAAATATCCATTTACAAAACTTAAACTCTTCCATAAAAAGCCGACGACACCGCACCGCTCTTTAATCTTGAATAACACAGTTTACTGTTTTGTTCTTTCGGCTTCAATGGCTTCTATATAAATTCATATAAATTCATATCATTCTTCCAATCCCGGCCGGCCACCCCTGTATGATAGCATCCTTATGGAACTGTCGCAAGTCCGACCTAGATTCTAAAGAATTTGCTACTTTAAAGTTCGCAATAAAATGTCCAACTGGCCGGTGGCAGCGACAAAAAGAACACAGTGTTACACTGAGTATTTAATGCAGAGCCTTAGAGACGCAGACGATAAAAGCCGTCAGGAAAGTACACCATTTATAAACAAACAAATGTAAACATTATTAAGGTTTATAAAAAATATATAAATATAAAGTATGTTATATTAATTTATATATTATACGTGCATGCCATTTAGCAACATTTTCACTTTCGAAAACTGAATCACTAATAGAACTGAACAACTTTTTAAGTGTTGAAACAGTTCAAATTTATAGTTTTGTTCTTTAGTCAATCCCGCAGTTTTGCCGCTTAACCAAGCGCCTCAATAAGACCTTTGCCCTTCTTATAATAAAATTTTCCCTACTACTTTGTATAGTTGAGTTATTCAATCAATAATTTCATTCTTCGTTGTTAGAATAACTTCACAAGTTTAACTACTAGTTCGCAGTACTACAGTACTTTGCAATACATTAGTCACGGTATGGTTTTGTTTCTTAATTTTTTAAACGCAACGTTTGTAAATATACTTAATATCCTTTTTAATTTTTAATATATTAATTACAATATATTTGTTACTAGGCGCTACAATGCTCCGCTTGGTAGTGACCTTGTCCCTTCTGTTCTCAGCAGTTGCTCTTGATTTAGGCAAATTTACAAGTGTACCCCCACAAGAAAGTAAGTGACTTATGAGTAACATATTAGCACAGTCATCCTCCCTAATTAAGTAGATTTTGTTTTGTTTGTGTATTTTAAGGTGAAATAATAAACCATTATATTCTATTCTATATTGAGTAGTCCGTTTTATTACCTAGACATCAAGCGCCGTTTGTAGCCAAGTTGACCGATATCTGACGGGAAAAATGCCTCAAATTAAAAAAAAATTCTAAGCATCTTCTCCATAACTTATAAAATCTTCAGTTAGCGACGATGAGCTTGGTAAAGTAATGGAGGAAATACATAACTCAGATACGCGAAAAGATGATCTGAAGGAATATGAACTGTTCTTGTTAGACAATGCAAAAACCAGCAGGGAGGTTAAGGTACGTAATTGCGGAAGCCTATGTATACCACCACGCTGTAAGGTCTTTGGGTTGTTATGGACTATATTGTCAAAGCTTCTAATGGGACTGAACTGCTAAACTTACTATTATATCATATGAATTTATACTTATCCACCGAAGAATACCTAACTTTTTTATAAAACACTTCAATTATATTTGCTTTCACGTTTCCATTTCTAGCTTGTTGAATCTTTTTGTGATCTTATAACAGCTGCTTTGGAGGCAAGACGGGTTACAGAAGCCGATGCTGCTGTTTATCCCCTCGAAGTATATAAGAAGATTCAGGAAAAAATGAAACAGGCAAGAATTTAATTTTTTTGAACTTGTTGTACTACAAATTATGCCTGCGCATATAGACCATCTCAAGACCTATACATACTTTACGAAAGTGGATGAACCTACCTCAAGGGAAAATCGTTCGTCAGGCCGTAGAAAGTGGTAGTACTCTAGCTTTGCCAGAGTTTGAGTGTTATAAAACAAGAATGTAAAATCGGTCGACGTGGTTCGTTTTTCCAAAAGTTACATTCATTTGTTATAACTCACCGCTCCGCCTGTGATACCGCGCTGGAAACCTAGGCCTTGAGTTAGATTTTATTAGGAATGTCACTGTTTTGATAAGTTTCTAACATACTCTACATGCATCACAAATTACAAATATAAGAAGTTTTACTCATATTCAACTAAAACAACTAGTGAAGGCAAAAATACATTTCGTTTATATTTAACATAGCTCACTACAAAATGCTTTGGTGGAGACTTTTTATTTATCATAACAGGTTGAATTTAGCTCCCTTCGGAAGTTAAACGGCAATGGTTCGCGGAGAACTTTGAGTCCCCTGACAAGGTGCCGGAGGAGGATAATTTGCCAGCTGAGGAAGAGTAAGTTTTAACGTCATCTAATATTAAACGTTGATAACATTTAAAAATCTTGAACGAAAACATAAGAAGTTAAGGTTGCAAATCAGACATTTTTATTCTATTCTATTCAATTTATACATACATACTGTTCTGACCAGTGGTAAAATCAGTCCATGTTCACTGTTCTAACTGTATGTGAAAATGTATTCAGTGATATAGTCGATAACAAACAAAAGGACTCAGAGCGCAGTGGTATACATAAGCTTCAGCAATTGCGTATTTGTCTTTTTCTGGACATGATACAAAATAAAACTAGTACAATAATATTGTTCTGCTAACAAACAAAAAATCACGCAGTGAACCATATAATGGAAGTGTAATTTTGCCACAGAACGAGCGATTCTTGAAACGTTGAACAACACCGCTCACGGCAGTCTTTTTTTGTTATGGACTATAGTTCCTTTGATTTCGGTCAGCCCTATGGACACCTAGTCTCCTTGTTCTGAACCCAAAAACTAATTTATTTTTCAGCATTTTTATCGACAGCGAAGGCAGAGAATGTCGCTATGTCAGATTGAGCAAGGAAGACGTAAGAAAGGTATGTTAGAAGAAGTTTTCAATGAAGTATGCAGTTCTACAAGTTCGTCGAAAATTTCTTTCTAGTTTAGTTTAAAGTGAACTATTTGAAAATCAGATATTGCACTTTTTCACAACCCTACAACTTGTAGAACTTTGTTTGCGAAACATAGTGCAAATATAAAGGTTACAAAACTTTTGTTGTGTAAAACCAACTTCAAACATATTAAATTAAACGTATAGCAACTATTTAGGCTCAAACTCAGGCAAAGCTAGAGTACTACCACTTTCTAAGACCTGACGAACGATTTCCCCTCGAGGTAGGTTCATCCACTTTCGTTAATATGTATTCAAGATTACAGGTGACCGAAGACATCCACGAAGCCGTAAAAACTAATGCTTATTCCAAGAGAAACACGGATGAAAAAGCTCGAGTTGCCATGGACTACGTTGAGACTGTCACTTTTCTGGATAAAGGACTGAAGTGAGAAAACATAGTTTTAATTGACAGAAAACATTTCTTTTAGGAAAGTTTATCTCGCTGAGAAGTATAATTCTATAGGGCAGATTAAAATAGCTGAAGCACAACGGGATCTGGAGGACAGCTTCGATGATAAAGAAGAGGAGCTAGAATTTGCCAAGTGAGTAATCCATAGAAACGGATTGTGAATATACAAAACTAGAAGGAACGGAATTTAGGCTAAGGATCAATCTAAATTTTTAGAAAGCTACTATATTACCTGCGTATTTTAACTTTTGATTACAAAATAGAAGTAATATATACTTGTTCAGACTTCGTACACGGTCCATGCCGGGCTGGGGTACTTTTGCGTAGTCTGAACTTGTTTATTATCATTCCGGAATGAATACCATTAGAAAACTTTTATCAAACAGAAAAGTTATATGATACAAAAGCTACACTTACTCTATTTTCAGTGAGATGTTCGATGATAATGAAACTGGTCAAGAGTTTCAAGTAGAAAGAATAAAGGAGTCAGAAATCGAGGAGGTAACCTAGCATTTTTTTAAGTTGGCGGGAAACGTCACTTCAATTCTGGATATTTCCAAAATGATTGTATCAAATCAATAGGTTATTGTTTACGGGACCTACTCTTATGTTTGACTCAGTATTTTGAAGAAGTTGTTCTGAATTCGAATTCTTAAAAGTTTCGCTCAATTCAGTTATACCATTTACAACATGTGTAGCCTACATGAGTCTAAACTATAACACTTATGGTTAGACCTTTAGCTGCAATCGATTAGTCCGCACACTATGGCAATCTTACAAAATTAGTTACAGTTGCACGAGAGACAGATGCTGAAGAATCACAATAAGAATCAAGAGCTTTAAGTATCGAATCTGCTATCGCGAACTAGACTATGTTGCGCACCTTATATATTATAGCAATACGCTTATTGTCAGTAATGTACGGGCATAAATAAGAGAGCTCACATATTTTCCCACCACGGTTTAGTAAGTCCAGTTTATAACGTAACATCAAATAAATGTTAGCGGAATACGTCATTTTATATGGAAACGCATAGTCAAACGAGTGCGAAACTTATGTTCAAACGTTGACTTTCAAAATCCTATAAATTCCTTACTCGTCTGTTAACTCATAACTTTTATTCCAAACAAACCGAACATAAATTAAAACAAGTTAACAACTTTAAGAAAATGTGAAATACAGAAATGCCACATCACTGTAAATACAAATTAATAATAGAAGAATAAAGATGTAAAACGACAACAAAAATATAACTTGGAGATGTTACAAATATGATAGTAAAAACCAGCAACATTACCCAAACACTTTAGATGCGAGTAAAATAAGTAAACGTAAATTCAAGTGTAAATTAATGATATCAAACCTTGAATTGATCTTCGTGTTGGGCTACTTCATGCCTTTTCTGCGACTTCTTATCTGACAATTCTTTATCACAAAACCGACAGGGAAAAACTCGACGAGACTCTGCAATCACTCATTGTGTTATTCAATATAATCACGATAGAACTATTAAAATGAAACTTGCCTGTGTGTATATCGTAATGCCTGGTCAACGCCCCCTTCGCCAGGAATCCTTTTCCGCAAATATGACAACTGAATGGTTTCTCCTTGTCATGAACGCGAGAATGGGCCAGCAACGCAGTTTCACTGTCAAGCCTTTTATAACAAACAGTACATTGAAATACTGGATCATTTGAATGTAACCGCATATGTTCTTTCAACAGTGTTTCATCCTAGAAAACATAATTCACTATTTTAGCTAATAAAAACAAAAATACCTTGAAGATATTAGAACATTTGTGACATTGAAACTGCAGAGTGCCTCTTTTTTTGTGAATACTTAAGTGATATTTATGGTCCGACGGAGTCAGAAATGGTCTACCACAATATTTGCAGTGAAGTGGATAATCACCTGAAAAAATTGTAGTAATTTATAGCAATAAGGTGATCAACCTGTGTGTCGCATAATCTTGTGACGTTGTAAGTTAGTGGAAATCGAAAAAGTAAGGTTGCATACTTCGCAGACAAACGGCCTTTCACCTGAAAAGAAGAGAACATCACAAGGCGTGAAGAGAATACTTACCGGTGTGAATTCTAGCATGCACATCAAGAGTAGACTTCCAATGCGTTTCATATGAACAGATATCACATCGATGTCTCTTACTAACCTTTTTGTGTTGAACGAAAGAAAACTGTGCCTGAATATTATGTATAAAAAACCATCATGATTCGCTCACCTTCTCTATGATTTCATCTGGATCCAAAACAGGCTTATTACAATTTATTTCTTCGAGGAATTTTACAAAAGCATCTTTTTTGAATGAAAACGTTGCCCATTCAATTAGCAACTGGAGAGCACCTCCTGGAACACAGGATAGATTAATCAATGTATAAAATCAAACCTGTGCAGAAAGCAGCACACTTTCCTTTACACGTTGTATCCTTTGATATAGTTTCTCTCGCTATTCGGGCCCAATTCCGCTTCAACATTCTTTTTATCAGATACGCGAGACCCTGAGGACCACAGCAAAGGAAGAGAAGTTGTTGCCATCCCTAAGACTTGAATAAGTTCCATTTAATTACCCAAAATCTAACCTTTTCCAGTTTATCTTTGGAGTAATTCTGCCAAACATTGATATTTCCGTGTGAATCTGTCGTCGGCTTGTCGAAAATAAGGTGATAGAATGATGAAATCTGTAAATATTTTAATTCTTTTATACATGAAATGCGACAATGTATGTTGATATTTCAGGTGTACGCACCGAACAACTTACGCAGATTTTCACAAAACTAGTTTAGAGCAATTGGCAATACTTTGTCTAAGAGTACAGAACTTGCAAGAAAGTTGAAATGTGTTAAACATAAGCATGAGAAAATGAGATCATAGTTTTAGCATATCATGCATATGTTTACATAAGCTAATAAAGTTTCAGCATCATAAATATAAAACTAATGAACAATACATACCACCATTCGCTCCAGTAGCTTCCATTCCCCAACTGGCGCAGTTACAGCAGTGGCTGCGAATATATCATGCAATGAAACAT
This sequence comes from Phasmarhabditis papillosa, assembly GCA_034691345.1. Taxonomy (NCBI): domain Eukaryota; kingdom Metazoa; phylum Nematoda; class Chromadorea; order Rhabditida; family Rhabditidae; genus Pellioditis; species Pellioditis papillosa. Next base: position 36,211 of record JAQGAV010000232.1, read on the forward strand.
GACCGTTAGAATATTTCAGGAACAATGGTCCAGGAACTTGAAATATCATCGTTTTAATCTTCTGAAAATAATCATAAAAATGAGCAGGAAACATACCACCTACCTTCATGCCAGGAAGAAATACTTTGTAATCTCCATATGCTGTTGGACTGACAAACTTAGGCCACACCAAGAGAAGAATAGGATTTCTAAATAGAAGATAGTTAGATAAACAATTTGAGTTACTCACCTATGTAAAGGCCGTATAACAGTATCTTTACTGGTTATTCCGATATGCAGAAAATCCTTTATAGTATCCATGCCAAATGCAGAGAACTCAGAAACTTCAGAGTATTCGGTATATGCGGGAAACGTAAAACGCGATGGCTTCATCTAACAAAGTGAAAATAAATAAACAAGCATCGAGAAACTGAGCAAACCTGTTCAATTGAATGTTCATACTTCAAATACTCCAGATCCTTCACCAAACTCCATAACATATTGCCATCGCTATTCTAAAAGGACTATGCAATTTATAAATGCGAGATAGTAAAATAACTTGAAAATCATTCATAACTAACCTCTTGAAAAGAAGGTTCGAAAGACATCGACGTGAAGAGTTAGACCTCCGTTTCTGTCCAACCTTAAACATAGCATGGTTCAATAGTATTGATTATAATGCTGTAAAGAAGCTAACGTGAATGGCCCGTAACGTATTACGCGAACTATTAACTTTCAGCATGATGCGTATCTTGGTTTTTTTTAAAAATAATTCTGCGTTTTAGCATGAAATTTCATAGATCTACATGATATATTACTAAGTATTCACTAGAGAATTTCCCATACACAAAATAGTATTCAAACAATAACTGATCGTCGAAGGTACAAATTTTATTCCAAACAAAATAAACTGCAAGTAGAACAAATCAACAACTTTAACAAAATGTGAAACACTGAAAAGTCACCTACTGGAAAAATAATCTAACAATAGAAGAATAAACATGTAAAACGACAACAAAAATATAACTTAGAGATGTGAAAAATATTATACTAACAACCAGTTACATTACCCAAACACTTTGGATGCAAATAAAATAAGTAAATTGAATTACAAGGGAAAAGTAATGAGATTAAACCTTGAATTGATCTTCGTGTTGGCCTGCTTCATGCCTTCTTCGCGAAGCGTCTGTTGACAATTGTTTATCGCAAAACCGGCAGGAGAAAAGTAGGCGAGACTCTGAAATTACTCAAGCAAATTGTGTTATTCAATAGCAGCACGAAATCACTATAAACATGCAATCTACCCGAGTGTAAGTTGTAGTGCCTAGTCAAGTGACTACTCCACAAAAATCCTTTTCCGCATATATGACAATTGAATGGTCTTTTCTTATCATGAACGCGAGAATGAGCCATCACCGAAGTTTCACTGTCAAGCTTTTTGTAACAAACTGTGCACGAGAATGTCGGATCGTTAGAATGTGACGGCATATGTTCTTTCAACATTGTTTCATCCTAGATAACATAACTTACTAAACTACCTAATGATTAGACAAATACCTTGAATGTAAGCGAACATTTGTGGCATTGAAACTGAACAGTGCCCTTTTTTTCGTGAATACTCAAGTGATATTTCTGGGCTGATGGAGTCAAGAAATCTTTACCACAATACTTGCAGTGAAATGGATAATCACCTGAAAAAATTGAGTAATTTATAGCACCAAGGTGATCTACCTGTGTGTCGCATAATCTTATGATGTTGTAAGTTAGTGGAAATCGAAAAAGTAAGGTTGCATACTTCGCATGCAAATGGTCTTTCCCCTAATAAAAGAGAAAATCACAAGGGGTGAAGAGAATACCTACCAGTGTGAGTTCTAGCATGCACATTGAAATTAGTCTTATTATCTGTTTCATATGAACAGAGATCACATCGATGTCTCTTACTGAGCGATATCTGTTGAACGAAAGAAAACTGGGCCTAAATATTATATTCAAACAATCATGATGGTTCGCTCACCTTCTCTATGATTTCATCTGAATCCAATACAGGCTTACTGGAATTAATGTCTTCTAGAAACTTCACGAGAGCATCTTTTTTGAATGAAAACGTTGCCCATTCAATCAGCAACTGGACAGCACCTCCTGAATAATTAATCTATAAATAATTAATGTTTAGAAGGAAACCTGTGCAGAAAGCAGTACACTCATCATTACTCGTTGTATCCAATGATATAGCTTTTCTCGCTATTCTGGCCCAATTCCGCTTCAACATTCTTTTGATCAGATACGCGAGACCCTGCGGACCACAGCAAAGGAAGAGAATTTGCTGCCATCCCTAAGACATGAATAAGTTCCATTTAATTACACAAAATCTAACCTTTTCCAGCTTATCCTTGGGGTAATTCTGCCAAACATTGATATTTCCGTGTGAATCTGTCGTCGGCTTGTCGAAAATAAGGTGATAGAATGATGAAATCTGTAAATATTTTAATTCTTTTATACATGAAATGCGAAAATGTATGTTGATATTTCAGGTGTACGCACCGAACAACTTACGAAAATTTTCACAAAACTAGTTTACAGCAATTGGCAATACTTTCTCCAAGAGTACAGAACTTGCAAGAAAGTTGAAATGTGTTAAATAGAAAATGAGATGATAGTTTCAGCATATCATGCATGCCATCATGCCATCATATCATGCCATCATAAATACTTCATAAATTCACCATCATAAATACAAAACTAATGAACAATACATACCACCATACGCTCCAGTAGTTTCCATTCTTCAACTGGTGCAGTTACAGCAGTGGTTGCGAATACATCATGCAATGAAACATGGCCTTTAGAATATTTCAGGAACAATGATTCAGGCACTTGAAATATCATAGTTTTAATCTTCTGAAAATAATCATAAAAATGAGCAGGAAACATACCAACTACCTTCATGCCAGGAAGAATTACTTTGTAATCTCCGTACGCTTTTGGACTGACAAACTTAGGCCACACCAAGAGAAGAATAGGATTTCTAAATAGAAGCCAGTTAGATAAACAATTTTAGTTACTCACCTATGTAACGGCCGTATAACAGTATCTTTACTGATTATTCCGATATGCAGAAAATTCTTTATAACATCCATGCCAAATGAAGAGAACACAGAAACTTCAGAGTATTCAGTATCAGTGGGAAACGTAAAACGCCATGGCTTCATCTAACAAAGTGAAACTAAATAAACAAGCATCGAGAAACTTAGCAAACCTGTTCGATTGAATGTTCATACTTCAAAAACTCCAGATCCTTCACCAAACTCCATATCATATCGCCATTTTCTATATTCTGAAACAATGATATAAATATGATATCCGAAGCGCATACCTCTTGTATAGAAGATTCGAGAGACATCGGCGCAAAGATTTTAATCCCAGTTTCTGTCCAGCCTACAATATACAACATTCAAATACATTATGCTTGATGCTGAAGAAAAGTAACATGCTTATAGGCTTGCGAAGAATTGATTACGCGAACTATTTTTTTTGCGTACGACTTGCGTGCGCAACTGGCTGACAACTCGAGATCTCCAGCAGGGGTGGCAAGGGCCGGCCCGGGCCGGCCCTCCAGGCCCCACTATTGCGAAATTCCAAATTTTTTTTCCAAAATTTGCAATTTTTAAAAAAAAAATT